>VOMN01018825.1:0-32936 GCA_014899125.1 Orchestia grillus
CCCTTTCTCTTCATTTATTTATACTACCTTCAATGGAATATTTTCACCCAGATTCATAAGAACCAAAACGTTCGTAAGGAACATTAGCGGGTCATAGGTTTTGAGAACTGCTTTATAGAATCGGTGGCGGTTGTGAGCTTTCCACTGTGGCGTCCTGGTTTGGAATAACTGCTGCACTAGTGAAAGTTGTTCAGAGTCATTAGCATTTGAGCTTAGTTTACAGTTAATACTATAACACGTTAGATGCTCGTAATAAATTGCGTACTGTGAGAGAAAACAAGTGGAGCACAAATAGAGGGTGATGCCTGTAGACAAGTGAGTGTTTCAATTTTACTGAAATAAGCGGTAGTATACGTAAAATACAATATTTGCACAATATCTGGTTGATGTTATTCCCTAAGACTACTAATTTTTTACGTTCCCCAATACTGGACCGGAAACACCGCATTCTGAAGAGGGCAATTGTAGTTTTTCCTATGATTCGTCCTCCATTTCACATTTGGAGCAGGAGTCCTGCTTCGCATTATGTTTTCCCATGCCCTCCTTATAACCAGCACCAGTGGTTTTGAAAGTTTGTGGTTGGTTTGCTAAGTACGAGAAAGGTCGTTTCCCTGCATTTCTTTCCATTTTGAACTCTGGTAAAGCGGAAGTTCCATGCAAGTGACCTCCATTGTAATTTTTTTAGCTATTGCCTCTCATTTTATGTATTGTCTCTATCGACGACTTTTTTTGCAGCGATGGTGGTAAAATAATGAAGACAATTTCCTCAAACTTTCTAGACTCTTTTCTTGTAATTGGAGTTTTCTAGTTTTGTAAACACAATCATATTTTTCATTCAAAAATTGAATGACAATATTAAATCAAGGAATGGAATATTACGTCGGAGATGATCTAGACCATACAGTCTTCTGAGGAAATTTAATATTCTTACGCAGCTTAGGGATTTGTTATTCATTAGTTAGAACTCCCCAGCTTTTTTGAGACCTTGACGGTTTCTGTTGTAGTAATAGTGGATCCTTGTTTCAGTCTGCAGATATACGCTATGAGCAGAGGTTATAAAAGTTTTAGTTGTGGTTTCTGATTTCATTGTATTGTAGACCTTGTTTTTCAATTTCCCAATTGCTTGGTTTCAAGAAGGTGGCCGAAGACTCTTAGTAGCTCAATCCTGCTTGAGCTTGGGCTTATGTTTCTGTTTTTATCATATTCTATTCGCTGTCAAATGGTCTAGGTGGGTTTAAGCACTAATTTTTGCACAGTGAATCGGTATTTTTTTCTTTTAGAAATATTACCGTTACCGAAACCATTTTAACCTCCTACTCAGGCGTCTAAGAGTACAGTAACAGCCGAAGTAATTAGATCTATTAATTTACTCTCATTCTAGAACCCATTTCAGATGCTTGTAGCTCATAAAATTCCTGTAATATTCTATGGAAATCTTTTTTAAGATGTTGTACGTACGAATTTGCTTCTTTAGCAATGCACGAGCAATCTTTGGTGATCTACATACTCGTATATTGGAAGTTCAGAAGCGCTGTCAGAATGAACTATGAGGATTGAAATGTTCAAGCACATGTGTTTCATGTATGCTTGCGCACATGATGAACCAAACATGATTAAGAGTTGTTACACTGAATATTATCGTTCTTTGTGGAAATTGCTTCTCTGTTGCAGGATGTATTTTTATAAATTATTCCCTAAGAACAAGTACAGAGCATTTTCGGAGATTTCAGCGTCTTGAAATTGTTGAGGTGATTTCTAGAGCTCCCAAAAAAGCAATATAATCATAGCATCATCAAATAGTGTCTACCGTATTATGTACATTGCATTGCATATTGGGCTGTGTTGAGTCTACAGAAGTAGATTTCGGTTTTAGGCTTTTGTTCATTTTATGTTTCCAGTTAAAGCTGGGACGAATTGAAGTGAATGAAAAACGCAACTTGTCATCGCGGTATCTAAGAGTAGAAAATAATGTTAAGGCTTCACTAAAGGTGCTTCAAGAAATTAATCTGAGAAATAACCATAAATAAGGTGATGGGTTATCTTAATACTTAGCATTATGTAGAGCACATCGTGTAGGTTGTTCACGAATGAATTTGTTTTTCGATCTATCATTCTCTTTAAGCTTCTATGCAAAATGCGTAAAGAAATTACTTGAACGTGTATGGTATGTAAATGATTGCTTAAACGAACATGATCGAGTTTAAAATTTAACTTCAAATTAAGTGTTTTTTTTAAACCGCATACAGTCAAGGAGCGTCGACATCGGGCAGCAGCGTATAATATGTACGCGTAGTGCAATTTATTTGGCTTTTGAAAGGGTGCTCAGTATTTCAACTGGTTGAATATTAAATTTAGAAATGTTTTCGCATCGTTCTCTGCCTACATTTTTAAACTCAGTTTTAGTTTAAGAATAAACCTGACGCGTGAGAGGCACAAACACCAGAAAACCATCAGAGTTTTGTTATGTATTTTCGTTTCTTTTCATTCTCGTTACTTTAAATTCACCCATATGAATTTTTCCTTACACTTTAGCTGAGACAAAGCTCTTTCCCCTCAATTCGTAATGCAAAAGAAAATGTTAGCTAGTTTAAGAATTACGTTCATGCATTAATTTATTTTGAAAAGGTGTTACGTTAAGCTGCTTTATTTTCCAGGTCTGGTTCCGCAAATATTTTCTACTTGAAATACATGGATTGATGTACAGGGCGAAGCCCCTTAACATATTGAACGGGATTAAATTCCTGAGGGACATCGTACGTATTGAGAAAATTATTTTAAGAGTTCGTTCTCGGGCGAAGTACGTCCCTTGGGAAAGGAAGACTGAACAGGTTATGCCTCGAAAAGCTGCATGGGTATGTGCGTTGGAGCAGGATGTTCGAACTGCTTCCATTGCATTATATTTTCTAAAGCGATCCTCATTTATATAAAAGATCTGTGAAAGGACTTTTCGAAATTCTTTCCGTATTGAATGCTTGAACACCATTATGTGAAAGTAGAAACAAACTTCACGATGAACTTCAAATTTTCAAAACTAAGACTTATGAAATGGATAACAATTTGAATTTAACAATGAATAAATCGCAAATGTTAGCTATCCATGCTCTCGTGATAGATGCCACTGGTGTGATGCGTGAAATTGTACTTTCGTCAAGTTAGCGGAAGTTCTATTCGTGCTGGCGTGCAGATCAGGCCGTGTGGCGACCGCAGTGGTTCACAAGGTTAACAATCGAGCTTCTCTGACCTGAATAGTTCACCGCTGTATGGTGTCCGTACCGGCTTGAATCCAGACTAGCGACAGCACTGCTGGTGTTCTTAAAGGCTGCTATAATTATTTACGCTAATGTAAGACTTGGCTCTTAATTAAGATGCGTCCATGATTTAGTGAATGACTAGCCATCCCATATGCTTTCTAATAAAGATAAGAAAGGACATTGCTGTAAGCTAAATGAATTTGGGATTTTCATCTTAATCCTTTCCCCGGCTGGTTTTTTGACAAACATGTGTTGTAGTCAGGTAATTTTTTTTTGCGATTGTATGTGTACACTCGGAACGAATTACTTTATGCCAGAAGAAGTCAACGAAAGGCGATCAAGGTTATCCCAAGCTTATTTATTAAAATTAAAAAATTGGGCGAGTTTGTTCACCCTAAGTCGAGAAACTTTATTTAGCTTAAAACCTTTGCCAAAGAACAAGTTGAATAGTCATTCTACCCGAAAAATTGGCTCAGTATCATTTTTCTCAGTAGGCTGCGCAGTCATTGACCGTCAGCATAGTATCTGAGCTGGTATTAATCTTGAAAATTAACATTTGAGTTTTCTTGGCATGTAGATCGCGAGTTTTGTTAACGTGTAGGTTATAAACTTTGCTGGCGTGGAGGTTACGGGATTTGGTGACGTGGAGGTTACGGGCTTTGCTGACGTGGAGGTTACGGGATTTGCTGACGTGGAGGTTACGGGATTTGCTGACGTGGAGGTTACGGGCTTTGGTGACGTGGAGGTTACGGGCTTTGGTGACGTAGAGATTTCGGTTGTGCAGTCGGTGAGCGGCGGGAGCGAGAGTGCCGACAGCGCGGCCGGCTCGTGCGGTCCCGACAGCTGCTGCGTCTCCGGCTCCGACAGACCTGTCCTGCACGAGGGCGAGTTCGACCATGACACAGCCGACTACCAGTGGCTTCTCGACTATGAGTGAGTGGCATAGCGCTCTGTTACTGTCTTTGTAGTATAGTTCCGCTTGCATCAAACGGTCTAAACGGGTGAAATGTCCGTTATTGCTGAACCTATTGGCAACTTCACAATGTTTTAAAAAAATTGAAGCTCTTGGCTCGTGAAAAAAAGGATTTTATCTCAAATTTTTGGAATTACGATTCAAAATCAACCAAGTTTCAGATATCACAATTGTCCTCAAGTAATTTGAAATGAAATCTGTTCATTAGAGCGTCATCTGTATTGTGAACTCGTGCGCGTCTGTCCGTTTTATCGATATAAATGTGAAGGTCGAAACTGTTACGAGTGACTTTCAGATGTGTTCCTTATAATTTATTAATATATCTGTATTGATACTTGAGGTAAAATTAACTTTCAAAGTGAGTGGACACATAATTTGCAAGTTTTAGTTGAAGTAACACAAGGGTGTTGTTGGTGCAAGTTTTCCGTAAATTCTCGGTTAATTTAGTGAACTCTCGGACGCGTCTTCTACTTGCTCAAATTTGTTGCTAGTGGGTGTAGCAGTACCTGTGTGCACTCGATACCAAGTGTCGGATAAAAGTATGCGAAATGTAACGAAATTTTGGATCTGAAGTGTGTTTTTCATGAAAGCAAATTCTGTTCAAGAGTGTCAGAGGGTTTCATTCTAGAAACCGAGACGTCTTTTTGCTGCGAGACTAAATGCACGGGAATGAGGTGCGTGACGTTGTAAAAATCAACTTGACATTGAATGCTGAGAATTTTATTCGGTGATATGTGCATGAATGCAGACTGAATTGATGACTCGTTTTGGTGAAGCAATAGGTGGATTCACATGTCAAGACAGTTTCATATTAGTTGTATCTTACCTGTGCTCCCATACCTTAAAGCTGCGTCAATTTATCTTCTGTTTGTCACTAACGAGAGTTATTTTTTATAATGTGAGTGCTGATGAAAGTCATTAAAGTGAAATTCATTTTCGAGTGTGTGTACGTATTTTTCAAACCCAGTGAAATTATGGTGGTTATTTCGCATAATTTCATGTGAAGTTATATTTCATGGTAACATTTGAGTCATTGACTCCCACATATTAGTTCTTATTCTATTTTAGTGAAAATTAGTTTTGTATGTGCAACATATACGAAGAACTTTCATTCTAATTAATTTTTGTGCTTGTGTTTGCTTCCTTGCTCTCGTCCCCGTGCTCCAATTCTGTTTATTCTTTCATTTGAGTTATGCTTGAATTCCTTACGGTCCTGATGTACACTATTAATTTACGTTCTCATTTATATCCATCTCATTTCCCCCGTTTGGTTTGCGCTTTTATTCTACCATCATTTATATGTTCAAACTATTTTCTTTTCCATTTTGCTTTGCTTGTATTTTGACCGCTATCCTCCCTCACTTTCGTCCCTCCTTGACCCTGAGTAGTGAAGGGTTTTCCTTACTGCCCAGTCCTTCCCACCCGAGTCCCGACTCTGGGCACGATTCCCCTCCTTCAATTCATCATAAGTCATGCTCAAGCGCTGCTGGATCATCTTCCAAACTTAGGGGTGTCAACGATCGTTGTAAAATAAATGATCCTGATTCGGTACACGACTGTAATTTTTCAGATGTTGGAGAAGGGGATTTGGAGGACCGTCAGAGTTTTGACGGTCCTGCCAAATGCCAAATAGCCTCACTGAGTCTGAGTCACGATGAGAGTGAAATAAATTCATACTTAGTGTCGTTCGAGGATTCGTTAATGGCCTCAGACCCAAATGATGATCTGCAAAAATCGGATGGTTTTAGAAATGAAGGAATGTGTGACCTAAATCAATATTGCCAAACTCATGTGAATGACATATCTTTTCACCTTATTGAATCCATTCCGACTAACGCTGGTTTGTCGTCCTCGAATAGTTCCAATTCACTGCATTGTAAATCTTCATCCTGTCAGTACAACCAAAAAGGGCTTTTTCATTGTATTCTTTCTCCGCCGTCACCGCCTGCCTCTTACCAATCGACTCAATCATCACTTCAAGCACCTTCTTTGAGCTGTCGTACTCCCAAGTGGGCTTTAGAGTCTCATCAATCGCCTCCTTCTTCCTCATGTCAATTCACCCAACAAACTCCTACGTCATATCGATCATTGTCTCCAAGTCCATTTCCATCAGGCCAATCACCTCCACAATGCTGTAAATTACCCCCGGCTTCTCCTACGCGGATTAAATCCTCCCCCTCTAAGTGCTCGCTTCTTCGTCCTTTGTGTTGCCCACCCCCTAGCGCCCTGAACCTTGCGCCACCTAACCCGAGCTGCCCCGCGGGTGCCACTAACTGTCCCAGGTACCGCGAGAGCTACACCCGTGAGTCCTTGGGCGCCGGTGGTCGGGATGGGTCGTGTCGAGCGTCCGTCCTTGATACAAACCCCGAGCCTAACCTGCAGGATCTCTCTTATGAGACTCTCTCACGACATCTCGACGCCAACCTCGCTGAAATTGACATGGACGATTTCAGGAGCGATGACATCAACCAGTTGCTTGCCTTGCCCAGCGTTTGTGCTC
The DNA here is from genome assembly GCA_014899125.1 of Orchestia grillus. Lineage (NCBI taxonomy): Eukaryota > Metazoa > Arthropoda > Malacostraca > Amphipoda > Talitridae > Orchestia > Orchestia grillus. The sequence goes on from VOMN01018825.1 coordinate 6,725, forward strand.
AATGTCAGGTGTGTTAAAATCGGGATGATTAGTTTCAAGTGCCATGAGTTATATTCTGCTTGACGAAATTCAATTACTTGTTTATCATGGCAATATAGTTTAGTAATGCATCGCAATAATGTGTTCGCACATCCGTTTCGTTAGCGACAGGATCGTGATGGGGAGGAAGGTGGAGGTAGCGTCGGGCCATCAGCCAATAACACCCCCACCAAAGGTCGTCGCCCCCCAGTCTGCCAACATACCACTTGGCAGTGCCAGCAATACGAAGAATATGACCTCGAAGAAGAAGAATTTTCTGGCGTCAGCGGTGATATTTCTCTGTACCAGTCTGGACCCCTGTTTTCACCTCTCAAAGATCCTCCGCCCATCGGCAACACCACATTCAGTGTGGATTCCCTCGATTGTGAGAGTCTGCACGAAGATCTCATTTTAACATGCCAGGCCAATAAGGACAACTACACCATCGCTTTTGAAGGCTCCTTCATACAGTATTCCGAGGACTCAGATTATCACGAAGCAGGCAAGTGTTGGAAATGAGAGCTATTTGAACATCAAAATTATGCTATTAAGTTGAAGCAAAAGTAATGTCTGCGCTCCAATGTAAAGTTGTATGGTGCATTCATTCGTATGATAGTATACCTACTTTTAATACTTAAGATGCTGGTAGGCCAAATTGAGAAAGATGGGGATTAGTAATTTTATCTTTTTCCATAGTATTTAAATGCTGATTTTTAATTGCATCCATCTATTCAACTTCTACGTTCATGCCATTTAATGATCATATTAGACAAAGTGTAATCGGAGTTTTAATGGAAGTACAGCGGCAAAATGGGTGCTAATGGGACGATGCATCAAGTGAAATACGGAGCACGAATGAGTTTTTCCGTGTTCATAGAAGGGGTTTGAGTCTCAAAAACAAACCGAAAATAGTCGATGTAAAGCATTATTCCTAAGAATTAAATTGCGCTACAGCAAATCCCATCTCCATTTATAAGAACCTTACAGAACAATTTAACGCATCTTGTGCGGCTATCGCACACCTATCAAACACGTTTGAATATGTTTCGCTCTTTTATTTTCAGATTTATATGCACCTTTTATAATTGTGTGCGAGTTGTTAGTAATCAAACATGTAAGGTTGATGTTTTTGCAATTGTTATGACCAGGCGAGAGCGACACGACAGGTAGCGGATCGTGGCCTGCAGATCGGTTGGAAGGAGGCCAGTCCCCAGCTCCTGCCATGACTCATTCAGACCAGCCCTACACCACGTGGTCGCGCGTAGGGCGAAAGTCTTCAACCTCCCCGTCGTGTCGGACACCCGATCCCTCAGGGACGCATAAATCAAGAGTTGTAGCTTCACACTTGTCACCTGCTGCGCGGCAACAGCTTCTTCACAAGCAGCACCAACAACAACAGCAACAACAACAAGCTGCTAATGCTGCTGCTGTTGCTGATGAAGAAACGTGCGAAGAGAACAGCAGTAAAAGTAATAGCATGCCGAACCTGATGCGGCGGTCTTTGCTGCGCCAATCTCTGGAGGCCGGCGGGCAGTGCATTAAAGTCTTCGACTTACAAAATAGTCTTCGCTCCAGCCACTCGTCTGCGCGACACACTGACGGCAACTCTTTCTCTCTCGTTCGACTGTTCATGAAGCAAAAGAGTCTTAGTAAAGAAGCTATCAGTTTGTCTTCTAGTTGCACTAGTAGATCACATGAGGGTGCTTGTTGCTCCAGTTCCGAGAATCAGTCTGCCGTGGACAGTTCCGATTGGCCCATGAACAGCCAGAGCGATGACATGGAAGGAAGTGCATCTCCGGTACCACACTCAGTCATGCGTAATAACCAAGCTATCATTGAACGAGGCATGCGTAGACGAAGCGGTGGTGATATCAACCCGCGCAATGTCAATTCCAATTCCGGCGACTTTGGTCATAACACCTCTGATATCATCTCACCGACTGGAGCTACCACTCTCATGGAGACTGATGGTGGCTGTTTGGTGAACAACAATAACGCTGTTAATCAAATTCTTGATAATACTGGCACAGTTGGTTCTTTTGACAATACTGCTAACTTCGAAGAAAGCTTGAAGGAAGTTTGCCCGTGCTCGAAGCCACCCATGACTAGTCCTATTAGGGAGGAGCCAGAAGGCATGGACATATCATTTGATAGCCGCTGTGAAAACAAGCTTGTGAACGATCAGTCGGAATCTGAAACTAAAAGCAGTGCTAGCGTCGCATCAGCGGAGAAGAAAACAGCTAGTTCAAACTCGGTGCAAAATTCCCCTGCAAAGGAACGGAGTAAGGACTTCATTAAAGGTTCCCCAAACAAGAACGTGTTCGCGGTGCAGGCAGAGGGTAGGAATCGCTCTCAGTCTCCGGCCACTCCAAAGCGATCTGTTCATCGCCGCGATAGCTCGCAGCGACAGCGACAGAATTCAGGAAATTCATCGAGCGGCTACGCCAGTACTAAAGGATCAACCGAAAGACTGCGGTCGACGTCCGACTCTCACACTCCCCAACACACACCCCAGAGACCCCGTCCTAAACCTCGTGCCCTAAAACAGATGTCCGACCAGTGTCTTCAAACTTCTAACCTTAAAGTTTCTGCAACTATGAACACGAGCAATCTTATGGATAGGAAAGATATCTACGTTTATTACCCAAATTATGCTCTGCCTGATCTCAGTTTCTTGAAAGATAAGAAATACAGCGTAGATTCACGAATATTTTTGGTTCCTCAGCATTACAGACGACCTGCAGCGATGACGCGAAAGTTGCGGGAGGGTGGTCGGCGACCATTTTCCTGCAACGACATGGAAAGGTTGCGTAAACGCGGGCTCTCTCATATCAAAGATTGGGAGTCGCTTAATGTCTTACTGCCCAAGGAACTCAAAGAGATGCTTTCAGACAATAGTGACTGCATGGAAACCGTGAAGCCGTCTTATTGTATTTCACCGAAATCTCCTCGTCGACCTAATAGCTGTGATTTCGGTGCCGCTAAGTCTTCAAATTCGAATACGAGTCTGAGCTCCACTCAGCCGTCATCGGGTTACAGAGGATCGTCCACTATGCTGAATGATTCAGAATCTGCACAGCAGCCCCTGCAAAACGCTGGTGGGGAGGATGTACCTTCTGTTCCTAGACGCTCTGTGTCTCTGCCACTTGAAGAGGGTGGGGTTGAGGGCGAAAATCCCCCGCCTCGTCCACCTTTACCGCGCGGCATTTTGAGAAAGGTGACGTCTCTCAGGGATGACTCCTCACAGAAGGCTAGCGTGAAAAAGCGCTACAGTGCTGCAGATTCACCAGACCGATTATCTCGAGAGGACTCTGCTTCCAGAAGACGTTCATTGCCTGAAAGCATGGAGGGCGGCAAAGACGAACCTATCCAGCAGCAGCAGCAACAACAGGCACTGTGCAGAACTGATGGAGATGGAGGGGATGATTCTGTTGCCACAGAGATGAACTGTAGCTGCATAACCACCTGTACAGGCTTTTGCGGCAAGGGACTCAGGAAGAAGAATCTACTCCCCGTGAGTGAGCTGCCAAATGTTTCCAGTCACGAAGAGTTTACAGAAGAAGATCTTGTCGCCCTGCGGTCTCGCGTCAGCAACTTCCTCGTAGGCAAAAATCTTACGGAAGAAAATCCTTGTGACTGGTGTCCAAAGAAAAGCGTGTCGTTTGCCGGCCAGAGCTGCCAGCATGTTCATCAGACAGTCGAAGTTGCCAGTGATGTAAGTGAACATAATTTCTTGGTTTGAATGGCTCAGAACTTTTATTAACGGGTTGAACTTAACGGGAGCGTCCTTAAAGTACTTCAGTCTTTGTGGTATTTTTACGGGAGAGATTTGCTCATGATAAGTTTATAGTGTAGTAAATCAGTTCCCGATGTAAATGGCGTCAATAATGGAATGATTTTTTATGCGTTTATTTGAACATTTAGCCAGCATTTTGCACCATTACTTAATTAAACTTTATAAATTTTCTAGGTACAGTGTGGATCTTTGAGAAACATCCATCGAAAAAGTATACTCAATTCTATACTTTCTGGAAACGAATGTATGTAAAAAACGAATGTATGTATTCGTTTCCAGAACTTAATTCTAGTGTGATAGGACTGCATCTGATCAGTTTGCTGTTGAAATTATATTCTAACTCACATTTTATAACTTTAATAAATTATTGTCTATGAACTTTTTATAACTTTCACATACGTTATTCTATAACTTTTTATTACCTAAGGGCGTCTTTTGTCAGGTATGATTTCTTTCTCAAATTAGGCATTGAGCTTTGAAGGCCAAATCGAACATTTTATACTGTTTTAATTTTATTGATTGGTCTATCAAATTAGTAACGTCCTTAATTGAATCCCCGAGTAAACAGAGTTCGATTGAAACTCGATATTCTGAGCATTATCTGGAATAGCCTTCATTTAATTACGCTGGTGATCAAGCCTTGCCTCGGAAACCCCCCTTACTACGCTCATTACTTTCCAGGGCCCCACCAAGAGCGAGGAGAGGCCGGTCGTGTACGACGCCCAGGACAAGAAGGCGCTCGTCATGTCAGTGCGAGTGGCTGTCGAGAAACTCGTGTCACACTTCGGTCATTCCCAAGCCCAGGCCGCCAAACCTAAACTCAGTGTGTATTTTTTGTTAGACCCATTAATTTACCTGAGTATTTTCTAGCTAATGCAGGGAAGTAGTCTTACTTGATCATGGGCGACATTTTGCTATAGGTTGTCATGGGTTTCTACTTACTGTAAATCAGTAATTAACTCATCATAGGGTTTAATTTATATATGTATAGTTACCATTAACTCTATAAAAGCATAATTTTTTGTAAGAATCTCAGATTTCACCATTTTTAAAATGCTCGTAGTTGTTGAACAATGTTTGGTTTGAAAATGGTCTGGAGCGTATGAATTTTATTTCTATTGCTTCATTTTCAAATGAGTTTTGAGATACTTTGCACCAGTTCATGAACCAGTTTGTCTATAAATACAATCATTTTTACGAAATTAGTTTACTTTTTCTTGAGATAGCTAGAAAAAGATATTACAATAAATACAGAACTATGTACATAAATTGGTGTTCATTGTTATATCTACAGACTGCTCGATGGTAATCGGTTTGTTCTTCAGCGATAATTTGTGGTACCTTGAATTATTACTTTTGCATGTATGCCTGCAGACCCGAGCGCCTCGAACAACATGGTGGCCCAAATCACCTTGGACAAGCTGTGTCCTGCAGTCTACGCCCTCCTTAGTGACGGGCTGCAGCCGTCTTTGCACTCCCTCTTCGGGAAGATCGCCAATTCTGTTTGGAAAATGATCGAGGCCACCAGTCAAATGGGTGAGTTTTGTTTGACATCGAATTAAATTGGCACTAAAGGGAGCCATTAAATTATGCCAATTGATTTCACGGTTTTACCTTCTACGAAATTTAGTATCCAGGTATGGTATACAGCAGGGGTGGCCAACCTTTTACATACCATGCGTCAATTTTATGTCATACGGTTTCAAATGCGCCATAAATCTCTTGTACTCACCCCCCCATGGCTACTTGATATATATATATATATATCAAGTAGCCGCAAGGATGCATTGCGCCACTTCAAGTCATGCAATGCGCCACGTTTGGCGCATGCGCCATAGGATGGCCACCCCTGGTATACAGGGTAACACAAAAGTCCTGCAACGTATACTTTTTTTATTATAAGTGTACGGAAAATTCATTAACATGAAACTTGATTGAACAGGCTCAGAAGGGTCCCAAGATAATAGATGTAAAGTTTCAGTTAGTAAATCTTCTTCTCCTCTTCACTACCTCCGTTAACATCCTTGGAGTTGCCTCCATTGCTGCGCGCACCGCGTCCATCGGTAATGTGATGCGTTCTCGCTGCAGTGATCATTTTAACGCCTCCACTGTTCAATGAGATTTTCTACATACATTCGTTTCCAGAACAGACTACACAGAGGAGCCTATTGGATGCAGATCAGGGCTCGAAGGAGGCCATTTTTCCTAGGTTAAAAAGTCCGCAACATTGTCCCTAAGCCATCCTTGTACTCGCTTGAAAGTGCTCTATCTTCTTGTAAAAGAAATTACCTCATTGGAACATGGTTCCACTAAGATTCTTCACGAATGGCTTTGAAATATGAATGCTCTTCGTAAGTTTTAGCGTTAATTATTACTACCTGGGGCATAAAAATCAGGGGCGTTTTCCCTTTTGCAGACACTCCTGCCTAGACCTTGACAGACGCAGGTTTTTTAGTTCGGCGGATGTTCCTGATATTTTCAAGTATTGCCGAGGCAGTCCGAGTGAGACGTCTATAATTTTGACAATTTAAAGCTTGTTCAATGGTGGATATTTTTTTGGGAGACACAACAGAGTCAAGACTATAAGCTGTAAGCTGAGGCACCAACGATAGACTTCTTTTATCGTTTTTCCTTTGAGACTTCCGTATGGGAATGGATGTTTCTCAATTTCACTGGAGAGAGTCCAATGTCTCTTCTCACCACGCGATGAACAGATTCTTTCCATACACCGAGCTCTTCAGGCATTTTTCTCATGGACATCTTAGGATTTCTTGCAACTCTTGAGGCAATCTTCTTTTTGATTATCTGGGTCGTTGCGATTCTTAGACGGCAACTTCTGGTGCGATCTTTTACGCTACCGGTCTGTTTATAACTTTAGATCGTTTCTGTATTCGACACTATGCAATATTTTTAAAAATTTGAGCGCTTTCAGACTTTTAAATGCAGACTCTTCTTCCTGGTGAAGCTAAACGGAAGCAGATCTTTGACTTTCTTTTGCCGTTCTGAAATAATTTGCACAATGAAGGACTAATTTTTAAGATGAGTCCAAATTGATACTAAACACTTTTAAATTGAAAATATTAGTTGAGTTAGCTTAATTGCAGTGCCTTACATAGTTAGAAGTAAGTTTGCCTTAGAACTTGTGGGCCACCCCATAGTTTAGTGAAGAACGTCCTCTTTTATCCAAATTTTCTGTTTATCAAACTTACCAACAACTACGTAAAAGCACCAAGTTTATGCATTCTATTATTCGTTTTCCTCTGACAGCACATATTACTGCAAACGATTGAAGACATCGACTTTGAAGTCATGAGAAACGTGTTAAATGGAAAAAATTACTCAAACTACCTTACCACTTTAAACCTTGAAGAAAGGACATTTATTCGTAGTTTACAGCCCTATAATACATTTACGAACTCACTGATGCACATTTAGTTGATGAGAACTCGTCTATTTTTACCTTTACCTCCTTTGATGCGTTTTTTATTAGAATCGGTCCTGGTGAGGTGGATTCAGTAATGCATTGGGTCATGTCTTTTATTCGTAGTGGCTGCACCGCCAGTTTATAATGCTATTTGTCGTAGACTCAACCTTATTAATGTTATTTTCAGGCCCAGCCACGAAGGCTCTGAGCGATCTTGTCCTAACGCTCAACAGTGAAGAATGTCTCTCCGAGGGGCCCATGAAATTCAATGCCTTCATCTTCGGCTTGTTGAAGTGAGTTAGGGTTTGTAATTTCTATAACTTTCATGAATGGTTATTTCTTTTCTTTACTCATTAAGTAACATTTGATACGTCTCTCATAGTACAGACTATTCGAGTATGCGTATCGTTTTCTCTTCGAATAATTCACCGTGATTGACAGTTATGCAACCTTTTTCCATTAAATTAGTGAATTGAATGTATCAACTCAAGGATTTTTTATCTTTGTTATAATTCATCTGTGTGGCAAAAACTTACTTTTATTATGCTAGTTTACTTAAAAGGAGAGTAGGTTGAGATTCAATTTTAATTTTGGTCTAAAATTTTCAGCATTCGCTCTTTGGATTCATGGCTGAGTTACCTGCGCACTCGCGAGAGCATTCTACAAAAACACTACCATCCTGAGGCCTTCCTGTACCTCGCCAATACAGCTACCAGGAATCTTTACGATGACCTTTTACTTGCTGTTCGTCCTCTGTCATTACTTCCACTTCATCTGGATCTCCTTTATGAGTATAAACTTCTTCATGCAAGCCTCCTCAAGATGGAGGAACGTCTCATGCTCCACACCAGCAGCACAGGAAACAGCCCCGGAGATCGGCCACAATCTGTGCTTTTGGACCACCTACTCGTTGCTAAAGAAACTAAAGAGTTCAAGAACACGGCTGCCGCTCAGCAAGACCGCGTTAAGGCGCTCATGAAGGTTCTTGCGTCTCCTGAGGCAACCGAGGCGGATCTACTGCAAACAGTAGCTGCAACTGTCACCAAAGAGCGCAGTCGAAGTCCGAGGCCACGTTCGTGCTACGATAACGCAGCGGCTGCTGGTGATGATCTCCACCCTGCCCTTAAAAAACGATGGAGTAACGTGCAGCTGGGATCCAAACTCATAACTGCTATCGATAAGCTGATGCTCGAAGAGGTCAACGTAGCATCGGGCTCTAGTGAGGACTATACAGACAGTATCGATAACCCGAAAGTTCCGAAGGTTCCTTCTCAAAATTCGGAAGAGGAGGCTACTCTTGCAATGAGAGATAGTGACATATCCACAAAAGAAGACGATATTAGTGAACGATCAGCGACTGATAAAGACACCGAAAATGAAAAAGGACCAAGAGTATGCCCTACGTCTCTTGCTTTTGGCAAAGGTAAGGAATCTGAAGGTGAAAAATTCCGGCGTCTTCAGATGAAATGGGAGCTCATGACTGGCTGCGAGTTACCTAACAAATGCAAGGATGCGGATACATCTGACGCTACTGATGAAGCCATTTCATTTGAGGATGCTTCTGATCCTACCAATACTACTACTGAAGCTGCAGCAAGCTCCGCTACCCCTGCTGCATCTCCTTCCCAGGCTGCTCGAGAGAAAGTTGTAAGTCCGAGTTCTGGAAGTAGATCGAGGATTCCTCGTCCTGTATCTATGACGTCGCCTCAAAGGCCGTTTAAAGTTTTTGAACCTTCTAAAGAAAAAACATCGCCTCAAATCAAGCCTCCACTTCATTCACGTCCATTTGGCTCTTCCCCCTTAACTGGAAAAGACCTACCAAAACCTGCACCTCGTCGGTCACTTAAGGACAAGTCTGACGATTCTAACAATTCTCGCCCCTTGTCGATCCGCTCCCGCGTGTCTCCGAAAATTGGTGGAGCCAATGTGGTCGCTACCGGCAACCGTGCTTCGTCGATGCCAGGGCGGAGCGACTCTGTAGATCGCGGGTCATCATCGCACACCTCTGCAGGGGGCAGTGGCAGGTACGACAGCGTTCACAGCAAGAAGAGTTCGGCATCCGTTGGCGTTCGGTCAGCAAGTCACGGCAGACGTTTGGTGCCGGGCTCAGTACCCAGGTAAGTTGAAGCCTCTTGGCGCTCTGAAGAGTCTGTCTCCACACGCACACATGCACATACATGGTTCTCTCCCTGTCCCTCCGACGATGAATAGGGTTGTAAACTCTCCTGAATAAGATGCTGTTACAACGAAAGTGTTGTTTCTCCTTACAGGACTACAATATAGTGAACCTTCCTAGAATTGAGCGGGTTTTATATGTAATTTAAATTCAGTGAAATGCTACTTAAGTCGTGAGAAAACAGCCCCGTCTTCGAATACATGGACAAAACGGTGCCATTGACGTAACCTAAAGGAATAAAATGAAGATAGTCCGTATTTGGGAGGGTTTATTGTATTGTAGGTACATATATTCGCTCAGCTTTGCATTCTCAAGCGCTGCACTGTGCCACTTGCGCTCTTTGGACTGTGTTTTTTTCAGTGCAATTTTTTACCTTAGCTGAGCATATGGGCTTGTATCTGGTGCATTTACACAGTTTCCACCTTCTATAACTGCTTTTTATTTATTTTTGGTTACTTTCAGTTTTTTCCATTTAGTTACCTAGTAAAATCTGGGTTGGTTAATTTAGTTTTCACATAGCTTTTACATATGATTTGGGCTGTTATACTTCATGTGTAATATATCCTCTTTTTCAATTTTTCTAATAACTCCTTATGGACCCACATACACAATCGCAAATTTCAAGTTATGCGCTGTTAATTTTTTCGAGGGCGAGGCACAGTAAGTTTAGCATCGGCTTCGACCATCTCATTCCTCCAACTGAAAATAATTTGGGACTCGGAGACTTTTTCTCAGCTCAAATTCGCTGACCTCAACTTTTTCGGTAAGCTTAGCTTGTTAATGTATTACGCCTTGCTTATTCTTCACATAGACAGAGAGCATGCAGAATTGCGCTTCGGTCGTGAAACGTGCATGAAAAACTGTGATAGCACTTTGCAAGCAGAAGCATGTGATGTATTGCGAATGAGGAAAAAATTCTTTGTGAATCCTGTTTTACTTGATGCTCTCAAAAATTTAATTGTCTTCGATTTTTCATTTATGGATTGTTCACCTTTAGTTAAAATTTCTTGTACTTGCGGTTAGGTAGTGGCATTTCATGGAAGACTCTTCTGCATGTTCTACAGGTAATAGTCTCGTTTCAGTAATTGAACGTAACATCCAATTTTGATGATTGCAGTTTTACATCTTCCTGTTGTTGCGTTTACTACTGGAAAAAATGAGCTTCTTTTTCTTGTCTCCTAATTTTTGCTTCTATGTTAATAGTTTTGCAATTGTCTAATGATTATTTCTCTAGCTGGTACAACTTTTTGTTTTAAAGTGATTCATTCTTAGGAGTTGTCCGAATCTCCTTACGTAAATTTTAAATATTTAAGTTGGCTTACTACTGGGCAGATATTTGTTTGACATAATTTGAAGGGAAGAACTACATCGCTTTACTACTTTTTTGGGCCAAGATTTGACACATAGCTTGCGATCTAAAGCTTAGACACGATCCTAAAGGTTGGGAACGAAAAGTAGTTAGGGACTTAATTGTTTGTCATACTGACCAAAACAAGTCTGTAGTTGACAATGCTATTATTGATTGAAGTGGGCCAAAATAGATATCAAGAGATATTGTCGAGGTGCAGAATTTGGATCGTGAGAAACAAAGGCTGGGTTAAGTTTTGCCCGTGCTTAAATGATTGCTAATATTGATTCGTGTTTTGTAAATTTTATCGTTCTTGCATCGTGCTCAGTTAGAGTTGGTGGTCTCAGAAAAAATACCTGTGCAATTTTAAGTTAAGAACTGCCTGCTGAATTGGAAGCTTTTTTACTCGAGAGTTGGGACTGAGCTCACATGCTCGTTGTATAATTGTGCTGAAGGTAGAAGGATGTTAGGGATTGGGCTTCATGGAAATCTCAGGCCGTGTGAAGTAACACAGTAAAGGATCGAATGTTATCGTTGATTCCCGTACTCTACAATTGTCCCGAGAATGATTGTTCCTAAATGTATTTTTCTGATTAATGTTCAAACAATGCAAAGAATTGATGGTGTACGAGTAGTTCGCAATTGAAAAAGTCCTGCAAATCAGTTGTATTGAGGAATTGAATCGAATTATACTGTTTCAGTGAACGTAAATTTACGATGTTGAGTATGTCAATAGAATCGACCTTTTCTGGTGGTTCCAAAAATCGCCTGAGACTTTTGAAATCGAAGCACTGTCTCGTATCCGATTGGTTTTAGTTTCCATTTTTGTCACCGAGAATGTAGTATTAAAATGCACTAACCTTTGCTAACAGTGATTGGCTTAAAACCCGTTTATTCTTGAAGCATATTCAAAGGACGAATTGGATGATGAGGAGCCCTATGCTAAAAGTATGCTGAATATTTTGCTTCTATTTTGCATTTTGTGAGTCGACAAGTTTCGTTAAACTACTTTGATGAATTGATAATAACAATTATGATTTGTTAATAACTTTGCATAATTCTTAGTTTTGGTGTGATTAGTTATCAAGTTTCTCGTTGAAGTTCTTGGAGCACCACTTGTTTAAACTTAGCTATTCACAGCATATTTCAATTATCTCGGCTAGCTATTCACAGCATATTTCAATATCTCGGCTAGCTATTCACAGCATATTTCAGTTATCTCTGCTGGCTATTCACTGCATATTTCAATTATCTCGGTTTCCATGATTATTTTGTGATACATAGTCCTTCCATTGCCACTGCGTTGTAAAATAATTATCAAGATTTGAATATTACGCGGTGCGAAACGCTTTGAACTTGTAAAATGTATGTTTTTTTACAGCACGAAACTTACTAGGATCACTTACTCGTATTTCATAAGTTTCTCTTGTGTTAAACTTCCGAAATATATTGTAAATTGTCGTCTTACACTTTTGGGTGTGAGTATCGGTTTTGACAGCGTTATGAATTTTAATTTTTAAAAGTGGATTCTTTTTAAAGTTTAATGTGCCAGAAAGGGAGAACTTTCATGCCAGAATGATTTTATTAAATAAAAAAGATATATTCTTGGGAGAGACGCTCCTGTTGTTGAAATACGTCACACTGTTCCTACGTTCCTCATGAAACGACTTTGACGTGATCAATTTCATTGAAAGCATACAATTTTTCATAAGTCAACACCGACAATTCTGTATGGCAATAGAATGAATAGTACGGGTCTTACAAAATACTAACAAATCCTAATTGTTGCCGCCAGGTACGTGCAGACACTGCACCACAGGCTGGCGACCGACAACGGTCATCTATCGTTCAACCGTGGTGACTCACTGCAGGTTGTCGTCGAGGTGGACGATCGTTACCTTTTGTGTTGTCTAAACGGGCGTAAGGGCCTGGTGCCCAGGGCCTCAGTCATAGCTTGTGGGGACCAGTGACGCTTCTAGAGCAAGCCGGAGTAGAAGGTATCCACTTTTTTTGCGAGGGCGACCGATTCTTTTTACCAAGGCACTAATTGTCCACCCTCGATTCATCAGATTCTAGTTTTTCAGGTGCTTGATGTAAGTTTATGGATGTAAAATTATACCTGTTGAACAAAATTTCTTCTCGAGAGCCTTGCTACTCCTGCTTGATTCTAAATGTGAGCAGGGAGTGAAATATATCAACTGATTAAAACAGGCAAATGGTTGTCGATTCCAAATATGCCATCATCGCTAAATAGTGTAAATCAGAGAGATAGTGCGGAGAATGGGCAACGAAAAGAAATGTTCGTTAAAGCTCAGAAGTGGAAATGAGCAGGAAGGGAAGGTAAAACTAGTTGCCGGCCGTCAGCACACTCAGATTTACATAAAGGGTTCAATCAGCAAATCGTTCATCTCGGACAGAACTGAAGAATTTGGGAGAGCTTTATGGGAGCGGTGTGTCCTGATAAGTCTGAAGGCCTTTAAAGGAAACATGTCTGAAACGATCAATCGTTTCGATGGGCATTTCCAACTGAGATTTATGATGCCCCTAAATAGTGCAATTAGCCTGTGGATGATCTAAGGTAGACGCGAAATATTTTCATTCAATACTATGGCTCATCAATGTTGAGCATGAATCGGACACAGAAACTTTTCGATATTATGTGGGGTTGTCCTAGCCTGAAATTGTCATTTTCTAATGTGTAAGCTAATGACGCTTTGCGTGATGAACCAATTTTAGAGCATCTGGAATTACACCCTGAATTTTACTGTGTAATGCCGATAGCAAGGAACCAAGTTCTGACTTTTCTCTTTTCTTTAATTATTTTTTGAGAATGTGTGCTAATTCTCGTCGACGTGTGATAAGTCGAATCTGAATTTACAGTAACTTGTGGTATTCCTGAGCATAATTGATGTAGTGTTGTGTGTTACGATGTTATCTATTTGAATTCGCGTCAGATGAAATTGGAGAGATTGTGTTAGTGACACAAGCGGATGAGAGAAGATATTTTCTTCTGTATGTACACGAAGTAAGTACTGTTTGTCACATTTACTGAAATGCAAGCAGTATTACAGCGAAACCCGTATTCAAAACAAGTTAAAAATATGCCTACAAAAAAGTGCACAAAAAATTGCGAATTTTTTACACAGCTTTAGCAGTTCGGGTCTTAGTGTTCATTTTCTAAAGCATAGGTTGCTGATAAGAATTTTGAGTTGAATTCATATTGCAGCTATGATACAGCAGAAATGGAGCTCTACAATGCTCGCGCCTCTATGTGCTAGTCAATACCTCGACGCTGCTTTGGGAGAAGTTTGGAAGCTGCAGCTATCTTCCATTCTGGTTGGCCTTTTGGGAAGCTCATGCATCGTAGGATAAACCTGCAAACTATAATATCCGTTAACCCGCATCTCTTAACCCAAGTGAAAAATCAATCACAACGAGCCCCTTTGTTGGAACAGAATTATATTCTGGTATTGATGAATTGTACGAAATTCCATACGTTTCGAATTAACTTGCATTATGACCACTGGAATCCCCAGAGTAAGGCGTAACAGTTACACTCCAAAGGTTTGGAGCTGGACTTGACAAACGATGAGGGCAAACGTTCGAGGCAGACTGTGGATAAGTTTTGTATCAATACTCGTACTATTAACGCTATCCTTCTTGCTAAATACTGTTGTTTAGAGTTGTACTTCTTAGTGTAACGATTATTTACCTTTAGGTCTTCTCTTTGTTTGTATACTGTGTCCGTGCGCGTTTGGGTGCTAGTTATGTAGTTGGGTCCCTCCAAAGCTCAGTGCATACCACGCGACGCCTCTTGATCATGTACAGAAATGTGAGACTTTGCGAGCATTCGTAAGGAGCCTATGATTGGAGCAGCGGTCGATGAATGCGAAACATCAGCGGAAGAACATTTTGTGGGCCGAGTGTGTCGGTGCCGGTAGAATTTAACGAGTGTGATTAATTACCTTAATCATTTCTTCTGTAATTTTCCGGTGCGGCTTCTAGAGACTTATGTTACTGCTGTTGTAACTCCAGCTATAGTGGGACTGCCATATTGTCTTTAATTAGCTATTTCTATTGAGTTGGAAAAGTAATATTTTAGGAAATTGTTAATTCGAGTATTCAATAGCGCTGTTATTTTGTCATCCCGTGGAATTTTATATCGAATTGAGAGAGTCTATTCTCTGTCTTTTTTAATTTTAATTTGTGTTGGCAATATGCCGATTCTGTTGCTAGCAATTCTGATGATATGGAAGAAGGGAACGTGTTATTCCATGGCTGATGCAACGTCCTGAATGTGGTAGCTGTTTATTACTTGCCAGCAAGAGTTGAATATCACCATTAATAATTATTGACCCTTGAGCAGGCGAGTGACGTCGCTTTTCATTCCCTGTGGCCGTGTCCATCGTTGTCATAATATACTCAATGGTGTTCCGGTGTATATCAAACTTGTCATTATTGCCATCATATACCCTGTTAGTAGCTAATCTACTCTATAGCTGTAAGCCTTCTTATTTAATTCAGACTGTGGTTCAGTACGTCACAAAAGTCGCTTCTTCGTGTCAGTCATCATCATTTTTGAGTATTGTGAAGAATTTTTCTTCTTCGCGGGACGTTTACGGTTCATCTCATGTTCATGGATTTTTGATCGTCTTTTGTTAGTTTTATTAGCTGCTTTCGATTCCGCGCTGCCTTCTTATAGAATATTTTGCTAAGTGAATAATCGGCTTGATGGTATTTTTCTAGGATACTTACATATATAGTCACCAACATTGTAGTTACTGATGAAACCTATAGTGATTCGTAGATCTTACGTGCGTAGCGTCAGTGTACTTAAGAACACCTTCCTGCATAACGTTCTGTGGTAACTTAGGCGATCGACTTCACACCTTTTACTGACGTCTATTCACGGAAAGTTAATGTAGAAAATAACTTCCTTAGCGTACCGAAAAGTGACTGATTGAAGTTTTAGTAAGACGCACTATCTCTCAAAAGTTTTCTTCTGCTTAGTTGTTTTCGAGTAACTAAAAACATTACAGGACGAAGCCGCTTCATATTCATAGAAATCAAGAAGTGTGATTAAATAAAGCGCAATTCCATGTAGCATAGCGAAGAAAGTCGATCACATATTGGAACACCGAGTCCTACATTCATTATGCATCAGTGTTCCTGCAGACAAGACCTAGGATTGGCTGCGCAATACACAGGAAGGTAGAAGCGTCAAGGTAGAAACATCCCTAAGGAAGTGGTAATAGTTTTTTTCTTAACTGCTGCGAGGTATTCGTGTCATCGAACACTTTCGGTCAATAATTTAGGAAACTCAATTATATGCGATACGTTCATTAATATGGTACAGTTTATGAACTAGTTGTTAATTCTCACTCGTTTGTTTGGTCTAACTTTTAATCATTTGGAATTTAGTTCTTCTCCCAATAGTTCTAATCTCTGATGCTAAACAATTTTTTGACAAATATCTTCGCCTATGTGCTCTAAAGTTGTCTGTCAAAATTTTATGCGCGTGATGTATTATTTTTACGAAGGAAACGCGTTGATTTATACCAATTACCAACGCCAGATACAGTTTTAAAAGGATTTCAAAACTATTCATAGTTCCGATTGGTGCTGAAAATTGTGCTTTTATTATTATAGCTAATGAATTGTATAAATCCGCTGAATTGTCAAGATGCAATGATTCTTATTTTGACGCCTAAAAGTGTCCACACCAAAGATAATGCGCTGGCTTGCATTGTACATGATCATTGTAGATATTAAGGTCTCGAAAGAATGTGAATATGTCTGTGGCTCAGCGTTATCCTGGGCCTCTCTAATCATACCCTAGTCCCTTACAGCCCTACTTCTTCATGGGATCATTATCAAATGTATAGAGCAAAGCCGCCTCTTCATTATCCTATCAATCCAACGTAACCAAATCGAGCAATTTGTCACATTTAAGGTATTTGTAACTTACGAGAAACGGTATGGAGATAAAGAATCAGATTAATTCTAAAATTATAAATTCCTTGATACTCAAAACTTTTCTCATACTTGTGGAAAGCATTAACTTAGTAATAAACAAAATAAAGGGTATTATGTAGGTTATTTTGATGCGTTTTAATGAATGTGTTTCACCATTGCGATTATACTTGTTGGTAGACATTTGAATCATACACATTCTTGCAAGCATTCATGACGATATTATAAAGAAATATTTAAAATTCTCCGTGAAAATATAGGGCACCTGCGTTCCAACGCGAATTGCTTAAATTTTCAATTTCCAAAGTAGCCCGAATCATGTTATTTTATAAACGGGACTTGATCTCAAATCAAGTAAAGCTGCACATTTTACCTTGTGTATCTGAAGCAAAATAGGTTGAATAATCCGGTGGCTACGGGATTTCTTTATTCAAAAGAAGACATTTACGAAGGAGATATCAAATTTAATATCTTGGCTCATTCTTTTTCACAAAATGATCTCTCCCATTTACGTTTGATTGAGTTCAACGAACTTACCCAGTATAATAATGTTCCCTGCATCACGAATAACTTTTCAGGAGCAACCTGACAAAATCTTTGTCCATAGGAAAATTTATGCCTGTTCACAAAATTCAAAATTTAAAATTTTTCAGAACGGAAATACGCGTCCAACATCTTTTTTTCAAACCACGATGTTTACATTTGATAAAAGATATTTTTTCATGATTTCACATGAGAGGCATTGTTCCACACAAAAAGCTAACAGACAATTTATATAAGTGAAAATGACTCCGGTCTTACGATTTTTCACAGACAAACTTATTCGCGAATTAAACTGCGTCATAGCATGCGCTAGAGTAAGGGTGCGCATTTCCTTCCTTTAAAATTCAAAGTCCCTAACATTTGTGGTTGGCAACTGCGTACGCTTTGCTTGACACTCGTGGACAAATAAAAACCTGGCGAGTGTTTTACCGTTGTAATATTAGAATATAGTCGAAGTAAATGATTTTTTAATCGTCAAATTAAATAAATATCGTTAGAATTATTATCGTGTCATAAGCTTCATTTATTGGTTGATATACGCTAGAACAGTGATTTTCCTTTTGAATAAGAAATTTTCTCCACAAAAGCTTAGTTGTTCGCAAGTCTTTTTATGGGTAAAATTCGCTCTTCAAATTTGCAATTAACGCTTGCATGAGGTGCCGAGGAATTGTGAATATTCGAATAGACTTGTAAACAAATCAAGGTTATTTTACTGATGAAAATTAAGACGAATATAAATGTGTTTAGTTTCATATTACTAAAAAAAAGTTAATTTCAGAAATAGCGTGCGATAGCTCTCCTTTACCGTTTGGACTACGACGGAAAAAAATATGTCTTTTCTTGAAGGAGACATCGCAATTTGCTGTATCTTCGAGCACCTATTTAAATTTACTCTACATTTCGTTCACGGCATATTGTATTATTCCGCTGCTGATCACGAAAAAAGTACCAGTTCTTTAACTGCACCGGAGTTTGATTCGAATGACGATCACATGTAGTTGAAAACTAGATAGATTACGGGCTCAGAATCTAATTTTTATAATAGTCATCGTCCTAGAGCATTCTAAGCTGTAAATTACAGTGAAGCAACTTTAGTAATTACAAAAAGATTTGTTTCTTGATTAAAATATGTTCCTTGTTAACTTACTGGTGCGGAATGTTGACAAAATTATACAGTTACGCAATTATATTTTTATATTCAGAATGTCTGAAACTTCGTACATAAAACATTCGACTACACATTACACAACCGACCCACTCCAGCTCTTCAGTTGTTCGTGAATATCGCTCTTCAACTCGTAGTAGCAAACTGCAAAATTTTCCGACCCGAAAATGATATTCAAAATTAGTTTTACTCTTCATTCCTCTCTCTTACAAATCAAGGCACCGAAAACTTGCACGTTCATGCAATTTTACTCGAGGTTTAAGCACTCCGCGGAGCTTCGTACATTCCTAATATTGTTGCGCAGATTTCGAGGAACTCGCCAGATTTCCAGGCGCTCCTGACAGGCAAAAAGCACGCACTGGTAAGCATCTGCGACTTTGATCTCAGTATTAAATAGAAAAAAAATATTTAAATGCAGTTTGAGACGTTAAAAAAAGGTTATGGAATTTTAAAAATTATAGCCAAATTAATTCCAGTAAATGTGAAGGGCATGGCTTTTTGATTTTTGCATTTAATTTAACAAGCCAGAATTCCATGGGACTTTGAGCACACTCCAATATTTCACTCCACATCGGTTATGGAAAACACGCCATGTTTTCAGGCGTCCATAAGAATCACGCACAAAACGCTTGCAAATAATAGACGTTCTGGATTTAAAAATTATTTAGTGGAAAAAGACTTGCTTTTCATTTTCAATGGCAAGTAAAGGTTATGCCGAGTTCAGAATTCTAAACAAGTTAATTTCAGTATAAAAGAACTAACCTAGAGATATTATTCAATTTTTTTTTGCAGTAAATAAGGGTGTAGGGTGCATGTTGCTGCTTTAATTGCAAATTCAGAATTCTTTAAGCTTTTCACATACTCTAGTATTGCACCGAAGGTTGCAGAATGCACACCTGAACTCCTGGTGAGGAGATGTCCCGCAAAAAAATAAGCAGCTTAAAACAAACATACAAACATTCAGAACTCGGATACAAATTTTCAGAAAAAATATTGCCTAACGCATTTCATGCTAAAAATAATACGACGTTAGAAATTAGAAAAAGGTTAGTTTCATTGTAAAATATGCAATTGAGAACATTCTTTTTTGTATAATTTTACTGCTTATGAAAAAAATATAACCTTACATTTTTTTGTACCTTTATTTGACGGGACGATGCTCAAGTTACGCACTCCACTCACAGCTGGGGAGTTAGGGTTCGATTCCCGGCTGAATTAACGGAATTTTGCGGAACCGCTGAGCGCTTCCGTTAGAAAACGAAGCTCAGACCTCACATCACTCATGCGTTAATAACTTCAATATCAGGCATTGATAAGCCAACGACATACTTACTGCATGTCAACTGTGCTCGAATTAATGGTTTTCTTTGAATATTCAGTACCCCTTGAGACTTCACACAGACACGATTGTTCCACTGAACACAACAGTTCTTGCGTTCTCCGTGAGTTCCATGCAATAACTCCTAAGATGCGAACTACAAAATTCTTGCGCTTGACAATTTACGACAAAAAAGTCGTCGTTCTAGCAGCGAGCCTATACTGATCAGTGAACGAATATCGGAGAGCGATAATAATGCTAAATGAGATAGTTTCATTCTAAAAATGATTTGCAATTTTTTTAGGATTAAGGATTGTTTAAATCTTCGTACACAGGAAGTCTAGCATTCTAGTATATATTAAAAAAACTCACAAGGTTTTGTGATCCGTGAGCTTCACGCAAAATATATGCTCTTACAATCTACAAAAAATTCTAGCTAAAAGTTATTCGAAAGAAAAATAATCGTTCTAGCGTATTTAAAACAAATTACACATAATCGTTCTAGCGTATTTAAAACAAACTATACACAATCGTTCTAGCGTATTCAAAACAAATTATACACAATCGTTCTAGCATATTTAAAACAAATTATACATAATCGTTCTAGCTTATTTAAAACAAATTAAATGAAGATTACGACCCTTCAAGAACCATACGCTGGTTAATTCCAGTGCATGAATATCAACTTAAGGAAATTTTGATCCACATTAGTCTTTGCAAATAACTTAAATCTTTTAAATTCCTCAACACTCCCCTGTGGGTTACGAAACACGCCAGGTTTTCCAGTTACCTGTGAAGCTCACACTTCAAATTCGCCGCTGCCAACTACAAACATTCTGGTCCCGGATTTTAATCTGACAGGAAAATCATTATTCTAGCGCATTCACTATCGTAAATGTAAAAATCAAGGTTGTAACGTATTGATGATCAATCATTATATTCAGCAAAATAACTATATTCAGCACAACCACTAAATTGAGCAGAATCACTAAATTGAACACAATCGCTAAATTCAGCACAATCGCTAAATTCAGCACAATCGCTAAATTCCGCACTATCGCTATATTCAGCACAATCGCTAAGTTCAGCACTATCGCTAAATTCAACACTATTGCTATATACAGAACAATCGCTAAATTCAGCACTATCGCTATATTCAACACTATCGCTATATTCAGCACAATCACTTAATTCAGCACAATCACTTAATTCAGCACTATCGCTAAATTCAGCACTATCGCTAAATTCAGCACNCTATATTCAGCACAATAACTAAATTCAGCACAATAACTAAATTCAGCACAATCACTAAATTCAGCACAATCACTAAATTCAGCACAATCACTAAATTCAGCAGAATCAGTAAATTCAGCACAATCACTATATTCAGCAGTGATCGCGCAAATTTCAGACTGAACAATATGCAGTAAATCATTTATGCAGCAATGCAAGCATGGGGAATTATCTACACTGAATTCATGGTTAATGGCCTTGAACTTTTATTTTTTTCATAGGGTTTGATCAAAGGTACTATTAGAAGTGATAGTAAAGATATCAGCGCTTCAGTAACTCGTATAATCTCGCACCGAAAGAGAAGGGACCATTTAGTATGAACTTTAGGAAACGGGGATTCCATGCACAAGGTGTGTTCACACACAGGATCCCCGGTGCATAGAAACAGCTGAGAATGAAGAGGAAGAGATCCCTTAGAAGGTGTGAAAATGGAAGGAAGTAAAGTGGGCACAAAAGACAGAAGTCCCCAAGACTTAACTACAGCTGAGGTGACCTAACACTACCTCCTGGGAATACTGGTCCCAATAGCACCATAGCACAATGTAGACAAACTTAGCTCACCAATATCGTCTACACTATGTCCCCTGATGGCAACGCTATTAAAATTACACACAAAACACTTAAGCACCATTGGACGCTTTCCAAAATGCAGTACGAGTAAATAAGTACCAGAGAAATTGAAATTCCTTTTGTACGTATTAAAAGTAGACTCGGTCTTCAACCTCTTCATAGTCTGTAGTACATATATAGGATGCACAAGAACCCTCTAGTTAAGCAAACTATTGAACGCTCAACAATTTTTTATTTCGTTACCAAAGTTTTCGGACTTCTTAGCTGAGCGAGTTGTCAAGGGACAAGCAGCCTAGTACGTATGAAGGACGGTTAATCTGCTAATCGTAAATGGGCTGCATCGTCAGAATGAAAAAATGATACCGAGGTAACATTGAATCGTGATCGGTACCATAATGTTAAAAGATAAGCGGATTAATTGAACGAAGAATATCATTGACTTGTTCATTGACATTGAAGATGGCAAAATCAATCCTATTATGTGTTCATACATTTCGAAAAATCACTAAACACCCTGTATAAAAACTATACAGGGTGTTTAAAAAACCTGTACTATGGATACGCCGTGCCGAGTTACTAAGACGTGCCTAAAATTGAAAGTAATAATTAATTGAATTTGGGTTTCCTTTCTTTGAACCACCTTGTATAAGGCTGTTTGAAGCATTTGAATTACATTTAGCATAAAATGCTCCGCAAAAACGTCTTAGTTTACATTACTAAAACTTTTAGTAGCGCAAATTTTGTTTGGCGTCTTATTTCAGTATTGTGTTGGAACACAAGAAGATTTATCCCTGATCTTATCTGGAAACCCCTGGATTTTTTCTAACCCTAGGTTCGGTAGATTACTGTATTAAATTTAATACTATGAAACTGTTCTGCTGAAACTACATGTTATCGCATTTACAGGGTAGGAAACCGAATTGCTACTATTGCTTGGATGCACGAGTTCAAATTAAATTTTGCTGTAACCTTCCTGAATTGTACCAAAGCCAAGCTTAATCTGGTCTTCTGTCCCATTCTTTCAACGCAACTCAAATTCTTGCTAAGCTCTCTGGTAACTAAATCTACTGTCTAGCTTTTTAACGCAATGACCGTCTCCAATGTTCATCCATGAACTTGGTCATCAAATCCGAAAAAAGCTTTAATATGTATACAAACTCCAACATCGAAAGTTTACACGAGCTGCCTGCCGTAGGTGGGTCATGTCTGGACCCTGCAGGGACCCCAGAAAACTCGGCGATGTGTGGATTGTCGCGAAGTGCCTTCTCACGCCTCGCTTTAGGAGACGCAGTGCAAAAACACCGAGTATCTTTGGTATCTTAATCGCTCATTTTGCATATTCGCCTGAGTGAGCTCCTTGTGACTTTGAATTTTTTGAAAGGCAACAATGGCGGCAAGAGAACCTTAAGAGTATTATATATAAACCCCAAAAAAATCGTGGAATCTATTCGGATGACTAATTCCGTTGCCAAAAGACTTATTCCTCGACATGTAACTTTTGCGGAGCGATAGAGGTTTTAAAACATGCTGGAATCTCCTACTACGTTTCAGATGCGTGAATTCAGAGGGAGATAAATTTCTATTGAAATAGAATAACCTGTTCTTTGGTTTCGTCTGTCGTCGTTGAATTCTATCCCAGGTTTTGCATGTATAAAACTGATGCTCGGTGCGTTACGACATTAGGCGAAGCAGTGAGCCAGACGCCTGACTTCGTTAGATTTCTTGAAACCGTTAGAGAGAGTTTAATTTATTGTCTATGCAGGACAAAATGTGGTATTTCTTTTCATTACAGGGTTAGATTACAACAAATATAAATCCGTTGCATAGTAGACAATAAATTTAAATAGAATGTTCACATGATGACACGTTGTTCAGTTGTAAGCTGCCCTTTGACGCTCTACGCACAAATATTTCGAAAAAATAAAATAAAACAAAAGATTGCACCTCGGCGAGATAACAGCAAGATAATATATTTTCAAACTTCAAGACACTAATGTGTCATTGAACTCCAATTGGGTGCTTTTTAAGCAACACCTTTAATATGAAAAATAAGTCCACAGGTAATTCTAAACAATCTTTATCTAAGATGTTGTCGTTGATTACATGTGGCGTAAGTTTCAGACATTTTCATCGTGAAGCTACGCCGCAATCTTTCCAAATGAAACAGTAAAGCATAGACAAGAAAGTAAACATGCTACGCGACTGCCAATAAAATCTGAAATGATTGAGATTATTACAAAACTCTTCAAAAATTGACAATTGAGTTTTACGCCATCCTTATAAAGCGGAAACAGCAAAAAGAATACGAGTACTATCGCGAAAATTACGAGGAAGAATATGGAGTCACATGTTTGTAGTTGCTGTCATAATACAAGGAATCTGGAGAGCAGGATTCTTGATTCCAGACCGCAGTCACGCTCCATGCGAAACCCGCCAACGAGTTCATATGAATTGACTCGCAGGTATTATGGCAGACAGGGGGACACGAAATACTAGTGCAAGTTTATGAAATATTTGAGGTATTCATGCTACGAGAATATTGGAGGTATCCATGCTTCCAGAATATTAGAGGTATCCATGCTACGATAATATTGGAGGTATCTATGCTTCGAGAATATTGGATGTACCTGGGCAACGTAATAAAGATTAATCGCATATCCTTTAAAGTTATCCTTGATTGATTTTCGTAATACCCTAGTAACTTTTTATTGAATTCTGAAGGTTAACAATCACATGTAGAAACTATAAATACCACGAATGGAAATTGAAGGAATCAGACATAGTTGAAATACCGCAAGCTATTTTCCATTGAAATTATAGCTCTCAGTTTAAACTCGTATTTAGAATTGAGGTTGGAGTAATTGTATCATAAACACATGTAAAACAACAACGCATCATATTGTTTTTAGACGTATCCACATATTATGCTCAAGTTTTTAATTAAATGGTAAGCATAAAAGTAAATCGAACTGATAGAAACAATGCGTCTTTTAGCACCGTTTTTCGTTGAGCAATGGAGAAAAGAATAAATCGTTCGTTCAACAATGATGGAGAAACGCATCAAAAATGGTCAAACCTGTATTCTGCGTACAAGTTTATGTTAAAATAATTTATCGACCAATCTCGCATTCTTGCATATGCAAATCACTAAGTTCTGTTCGAAATGCATCGTCAAATTTGAAATATGCAACCAAAATTTTCGAATTATTCATAAACAGAACAGAAGTTCCCACATATGTTGCAGCGCGTTGGATTATTGAATAATTGAAGAGTCGTGCGCGTAATTTGGTTTCGTTTTTGTTCTTCAAACACAAAAGACTTTCTAAGGAGCTCTTCTGAAGTGGAAGCAACACGCACTTGATAAATCATGAACTCTAACGTCAGGAAACGGGTACGTTGAAAACGAAGAAGTTTTTCATTGCTGCATAAGTCAAAGTTTACTGAAAGAGCAAATTTTACTTTTCTACTGGACATACTTTAACGAAAGTCCGAGTATACATTTTCACCATAGAAATATACAAGTTATCGTACTCCAAGTTCTGGGCGAATCGAGATTAAAAAGGCAACCCTCACCTTTCATAGTGAATAGCAGCATTTGATACCTAGGATATTTTCCAGTTTTTTCAACGAACCCGTAATTTTATCTCTTTATTAAATTGTATGCCGGTTGATACAAATTTTACTCGTCAAGCTTTTCTACGCATTGTTTTTGCCAGCTGTGAAGCGGAAATTTTCCTTGCAGATTTCCAGCTTCTACTGCATCATGTCAATTCCACCAGCGGACAAATTACACAAAGGGTTAGAATATACTCCTTATGGCAGAAAATTACTAAAATTGAAGGTATTATACCTTTAGTTAGTTGGGATACATATTACGATGAAGGACTTAATTTAGTAGTATTCCCATTACCATGAATAATAAACCCAGGATTTTACCGCTGAGCCAGCTCACACAGCAGCCTAATGGCTGCAGTGAGCATCACTCAGACACACGAAACGGCCAAATAAAGTCAGCAGTTATCATTGATATGGTGGAGAGTTTCCAGTCGATCAAGATCGCACTCAACGCTGTAAAAGGCTTAGAAATATGATAACAGAAACGAAAGGAAACTAACGTAAACATAAAACAGCGCTCGAAGCAGTTTCTAAAGAAAACAATGATTCTACATTGTGTGTAAGCGGAGCTCTTTGTGGAAAATACTAAAAGCTTATCCGGAAAGGCCAGCGGGTTTATATTTACACATGAAGGAATAAACTATCTGCATTAATATGAACTTCAATCAATCAAGTAGTTTCGAGTACAATCAATAACCTTTGCTGATCTATCAGGTAATTTAAACATGCCATCAGCTTCAAATTTCGCAGAGTTTGGGATGAAAAAGATCTACAAATGCAGTTTAACTTTTTCTAAATTATTTATTTTTCCTTGCACCAAGTTCTGGTAATACAGAAAAATGTGATAGTCAGATGGTGCAACGTCGGGGGAGAACGTTGGATGTGGTAAGAGATCCCAACCAAGTTCATAGAGCCTGATTCTTACAGCCAAAGACGCGTGCGGTCGAGCATTGTCTTGTTGGAACTCTATCCC
>VOMN01018834.1:0-31295 GCA_014899125.1 Orchestia grillus
AACGACATTCAGTACGACGGTTCGACTGCCTAGAAATACAGTACTTTATATTAAGTACATAACAAAATTGATCAGCAATTATATTTAAATATTTTACACTATAGGCTCCTAACCGTCCTGTGTTGAGCGATGTGTGGAGGGACTAAGTAAACTATTAGAGCCAGTTGAAGCCAGCAAATTTGAAGTTCTCTATGGCACGTATCAGAGGAAATTCACTGTTATGTTTTGGCTTCAAACCTGCAAGTGATTGAGTTTTCATTACTCCAGTTCATCTCTATATTGATGTCCAAATCACGTCATCAACTGAAGACAACTCGGACATGAGGCCGGGGGCAGATGATGGCCGACTCAGCATTGTTCAAGTCATTTTAACCCAAAATTTGAAAGTACAATTCCTCTCGGTTATATTTTTATGATTATATGTACATTAGAATGATTTTGTATGATGTACCATAGATGCAATCAATTACAAATCAGAGTGTTGTAAACGTTGTGGAGACTCCAGATTTGCTGTACCTAAGATTATGAATCATATACAAAATTTATTACCAATGTACCAAATTTGTTTCCTCAATTGAGGAACGTGGATAACTTTGGTTTAAAGGCCTCCTCAGAGGGCATAGGATAGGCCATAGGCGATAGGGATAGGTTAGTTTGGTTTGTTTGTCTACGCCATGGGGACTAGCGTCCTCGGGAGGCACTGTTAGGTTACTTGAGCTTCAGCTAGGCCTTCGGGACTTTTATTTTTCGTGCCCACTGCGCTTCTTTCTATTTTTATGTCTCCTATGCTGATAATTATTTTTCTTTTCATGCACATTTTTCATAACTTGTGGTTTCTATGCACAGAGGATCTTGTGTGAGAACACACTCTAGATATTCCTCGTTATCCAAAGTCCATACAAAATGGTCCCTTCTCTTTCGGTGCGAGATAGATTCAGTTGCTAACGTGCCGTCAGCCTTACTACTACTGCTACTTCTTCTTGGTTTAAAAGCCGAAGAACGCGATAAGATACTACAGTAATTACAATTAATTACTTTAATACAGAGGAGCATTTCGGAAGACCGCGACATGGTTTGCACTGGTGTTCAATATAAGCCAGCTCCCCAGCTGCTGGGGCCTGCCAAGACTGTGCTCCGAATAATTATTGGCGGGATTTGCGATTTGTCTTGTAAAATTTCTTTAATAAACTCCTTACTTCACGCCAAAACTGTATGACGCGTTTTGACGGAGATTGTTTATTAATAGTTTTGTAAATTTAGATAACGGTATATCTGGTATTGCAGTGGCGTATTGAACCAGTTTCACCTGTAAGTGATACTGCCTTATAAAAGAGTGAAACAGGATATAGCTTATTATTGAGCACAGTATCAGTAGCATGCATATTTACCCACCTTTATCTTCAATATTATGATGTTTTGCAGGTCTTGCGTCGGAAGAATAAAATTATTAGATAAATTTAACGTAATTTAATTTCTTGCTAAAATTTTGTCGAAGATGATAGTTAAGAGTCAGCTTAATGACTACAAACTTTCTCACAGATGTTCACTACCCAGGCTGCTATAACCTGCCAACGAGGCTACCATTTAATGCAATACAGTGCCGATCGCGAGTACAAAAGCTAAACCTAATATCGAATATTGTTAACGTTGATTCATGTAGTGCAGACTAACTCTCACCCATAATAATCCTATAGTATGAGTGGATGGTTGAGGCTGCGCAGACGCTCTCCCGTGTCTTGTTGTACTTAATGTACGACATGAGAAGGCGCACTGTCGTTATTCCTGATCCGACACAGAGCAGCGACCAAGTCTAGCTTTGAGGCTGGCAAACCAAAAGCATTTGCTTGCCTAGCCGTTCGGGTAGAGGCGTACACCACACGTGATTTAGCGGCCCATTTGGCAACATTCGTATCTAAGTCGTTTGACAGCACAAACTTGAAGAGCTGTATCAAAATAGTTGTCCACAGACGTACAATGTCTGCAATTCAAAAGCATCCATTTCTTATCTCTTCTTTTTAGAGTACATTTTGCCTTCATGACTCTGACTGCTACAAACAACAAGGCTGCCTACCAGTGTTTTCTTCATGTTTGTCTTTCAGGTGGTAGTTTTGTTGAATTTCTAATTTTAAATGTGTCGTCCAATGTAACAGGAATGAGGGGTTTTCACGTAATGGTGACGGCTATCAAGAAATATGAAGATGTAAATAATCGTGAAGGAAAGAAGAGAGTTGTGAATAGTTGGAATATGAATAACTATCACAAATGATGCCACTCTTTCTCACGGCTATTTACCCCTCTCTGTCCCGTGCACACTTTCTATTTACGGAATTCGTAAACAAGAGGGAAATCGAAACTTATATATATCTGTGATATACATATAAAAGTTATCCACCTTACTAATGTATCCACGCGTATTATATCTATTTAGTGAATTATATTGTCATCTAATGCCTTCCATGAATTAAGTTAAATTTCTAACTATAAGATGTACGATGATTTCGCATGTTTATCATATTTAGTACTTGAATGCCTTCTATTCTTGAAACTTGCTTCCAAGTCTGGGGATCACCTGTCTTGCATTCACCTGGGATCACCAGGGGATCACGTATTTGTTCATATATTGTAGATGGGTGAAAAGCAGAGAAATTTCAGCTCATCATAGCTCAAAAAGTTTAAGCAAGTGGAGGGTATCTGCCCACCAATATGCTAGTTGGCTCTAAGACAAAAATTAACGATGAAAGTGTGGTAAATTCTACAAACATTAGAAAAAACTTCCTACTGTCAGGAAAATAAAAAACAAGTTTTGCCTGCTGCAATATGATTTCGAAGATATTAATTTAATTCCACAAAATTAAGATTATAGTTAAGAGTAAAATTTCAAAGTGAATTAACTACCAGCAGCTTTAACCGCAGGGTATTGTAAACATCTGTTCGCTTGCCATGAGGGCCTTGATATACGTTCACAAAAATCGACTAAGCGACTCAATTGTCGTCGTTGACTAGACAGGAAAACTTGTCTTAGTTTTTTGAGGGCAATTCGTTGATGCCCTCATGTTTATACATATTTTAGTCTGCAAAATTATTGCTTGCCGGACGGGTGGCTATATCGAACGTTTGAAGGAATCCCATGCGTGGACGGCAGTTGAAAAGGATGAGCTTCTACTTCAAAAACTTCTGATCACCATCCACATCAGAGCATATCGTTTTTGTACCTGTTGAAAACCGTATTTGTGACGAAATGTAAGCATAAAACCCTGAAGTTCCAAGAGAGCGCTGCGAAGAGAACCAGAAAGTACTTGCAACTGAGAATACTGATGAGTCCTACACGTCTGGAGAGCACATCGAACAAGTATTGCTTTCTAGCCAAAACATGTCAAATCAAATATGTCTCGTCCCAGAGAGCAGAAGGTTACTGAAGTTTTGTTGGGTAGTGATACCTTACGCTCCGTACTCTCCTGACATGTCTTCCAGATATTATCACATTTTTCTATCTCAGACGAATCTCTTGCGTAACAAAGTAATGCATGATTACTAGAAGTAAACTACATTAGAACTTGAGTTAGGATTTCGAATTTTAAGACTCAAATATTAGGCTTACAAAAATCATATAGTAAATTTTCCGATACTGATTAAGAAATTTTTACGTAAGTGGTAAAATTCTTAATAAACAAAACACGGACCAAAACACTAATTTTTCCCTTGGACTTGTTAAATTTCTTCGTAATTCCAAAGCTCTCACGTACGCTTTCGGGCTCAAGTAATTCTCCAAATTCGAGGTGTGAGTTCATAAGAAGATGTACAGAAAAAGTTCCGTAAAATATTGATGTATTCATTGTACTTTAACAATGTATTTGAGAGCCAATATCTCACAAATTTTACGCCAGGTATTAATCATTGAATCCAATAATGATCAATAGAAACTAAGATTTTGGAAATTGACCAATTCTTATGATGTCTTTCATATACTGTGAGAAGTTTATGCCACACTACATACAAACCGGCGCTGAATGCCTTCAAGCACAGTAGGTATTGCAGTATTTGACATTTCTCTTACAACCGGCGTTTTGTTTCTAAAATCTAGTCGTTCGACTTAAAACTTTATGGCGACGCTAGAGCGGAGTTTGCAATATTGTCGGACATCAGAGGAAGTGATTGGATGGAAAGCAAGAGTCCTATTGTATTAAATTTATAATTGAAATGAGGAGCCAATATGTTTAATGAAACTAGAGAGACCACGCTGAATAAAAAGACAGGGCTTGTAACACGCTCGTTGGAACCATTACGATGAAAAATTAGACCGTCATTGAAACATAAAAATATTTAATTTAGAGTAAAGATGCAACGCTTTGATTGAAAAATTTAATGTCTGTATCGCAACAAAATCTCCGTTTAGAAAGGTGATCATTTTTGGAGAATACCGAAACAAAAAGTGAGTTTGCTGAACAGTTAAAAGTGTCAAAAGCGGCTGGAGAGAGACGAAGGATAAAATTCATCGACGTTACAATTCCAAGCCAAAGGCTTTCGTAGGCTCTGACATTGACACTTATTTGCGATGAGCACACAAAATCTCAATTTAAATTCCGAACGTGTGTGGATGACAGATGTGCCAGACGGCCCTGCTTGCTGAGCCGCAGGACGACCCGCAGTGATAGCAAAAATCTCAAGCTTCCAATTCGTTAAAATGAGATATCATTTGTAGAGTAGTCAATAGGAGATTCGAAAATACCCCTTATACCTGATGTTGGAAAAAGTTATTGAAAATATGATTATTGATCGATATTACTTTACTTACGGGAAAATTTTAACGTCTGCAGAGCTTTGAAAGCTTTTCAAAAACGTCGCCAATTGTTATTCAGTGGATGATTTCTCTCTAGCACGTCGCCTCTCAGGTCGTGTTTAAGCACGACATCGAATCATGTGTGCAAGCTTACCAAAGTATCATGTAGGCTCCACAGAAGATAATGTAATGAGCTGACATCATTCGTTTTGGAACTTGAATGCCGTCTAAAGCCTGTGAACAATCTAGAAGCTCTCCAATGCATGTATACGTAGGAAAATGAATGAAAGTTGAGGGAGAAATCACAGGGTATTGTTGAGGCAGATTAATCTTTTAGAGTACGCATAACTTGGTAGATTCTGTCAATGGAATATTTCATGAGTCCATAAATCGCTGGAAATCGTACGTAAGATACTAAAGGATTAGGGAACATGTGCTATGCAGATTTGTAGTTAAAAATTGTTAATAAACACGCGTTATTTCAATAATTAAATTCTCTCGCACTAATTGATATAATGAGTCCCTGTGAATTTCACTGTTTGATTAATCCACGAGGCGAATGGGATATTATATCTTAAGAGATACTACGAGTGGGTTTGTTTCCCACAATTAATTCAGGGAATAACATCAAAATAAAATTGCACATTGTAAAAGTACACCTAATGCAATAAAAGTGCAAAAAAAAACATCCTAAATTAAAAAAACCCAAGCATTACAACAAGTAGAAAAGAGTATTAAGAATGAGAGCAGAATTCTCGGTTTCATTGCGAGAACCTTTGACTATAAGTCCAAAGGCACAATACTACCTCTCTATAAAGCAATAATCCGACCACATCGAGCATATGCAGCACAACTCTCGTCGCCTACTCCACGACGAGACGTCAACAGTCGATGATCGCCCAAAACCTGACAAATGAGGTTCTACAGGACAAATGTTCAGTGATGTGCGTTAGAACCAATAACCAAAATTTATTAATGACTGCAACGACGTTAACCCAGGACTCTTCGTGACGGACAAAAGCGTTCGCTACAGGAATAAAGGTCATAAACCTATTAGAAAGTCCTTCAGAACATCACAGGCTTTGAATTTCTTTACCGTTATGATTATTAAATTTGTAACCATCTACCGAAATAACATGGCCTCTGCTGGTATCATGAACACGTTCAAAAAACGTTGAGACAGATACTGGTTAGGAAATTCCCCAGCATTTTACACTATTGCTTCGAGGTTTCTATTTGAAAACTACTCATGGTGCTATGAAAAGTTTGGCAAACGATACCATCCGAGCATCGATGCGTGAGCGTGAAACTCGATGACTGTTTGTACGATTACTTTATTTCTGAATGCCTGCTTTTCCCTTGGAGATGCGGAGGGGCTACAGCGGTGGTGACGGTGGTCATAGAACGCAGGTGGTAGTTACACAATCTGATTTTTGGTCTGTTTTGCCCTCCTATTCTTTGTCAAATCGATTGCCTGTGAGTGATTTGGGTCTGACGGCACCGCACATGGGCAGAAACCCAAGAATGGGCCACCGGGCTTGTTTCTGTTGCTCTATTCTATTCGATAAAATGTAGAGAATTCAGCTCAAAGCAACAAAAATGATCCCTGATCTCCGGAAGCTCAGCTACGAACAGCGTCTTTGACTGGCGTTTCTCTGAGCGTACGGAGATTTTCCACTGCTACCTCACACAACTCGTTCGTGTCTTGTGCTACTGGATAAAGAAAGGGTTTGAGAGGCAAAATTTAGAACTTTTCCCTGCTCAATGTATAATGTACCAGTCAGCATATACAGTAAATTACAGTAAAAAAGTATTACCACGAGTATTTCAAGTGCCGGATTATTATGAAAATTCTCATCCTATTTTTTCATTCTTATTTGGTTTGAGAAAAGTTATGCCATTGAAACTCTACTGAAATTCACATTGTTTTATTAGGAAAAAAAACAGAGCATTCAATATTCCAAGCCCACGGCTAACGAATTAATTTCATTAAAAATTCTCATTGTGTTATGATTTTACATTATTTAAAAATTTTCTATCCCTGGAAATTATTACTGAAAAAAATTATCATTTTGGAAGATCATGCATTGCTTCTTATCTTAATAGCTGCAATTCCATCCCTTTTAACTTACTTATAATATGATTTCTATTTACAGTATCTGTTTATCGGCGTCCCGGTTATTTTATATGTAAAAGTGGTGTGTTGAGACTTTATGAATAGAGAAAATTAATTAATTCAGCCTTACCCAAAGCACTGCAAATGATCCGGGACGGCAGTCTCTATTGATCAATAATAGCAAGTTTTTCAGTAACGTATCAGAGGTTGCGTCAGTTTTAAGCATCAGTGCCCTCCATACTTAAACACGATACGACTATTGACCTTTGAAGGACCCCGGGAATTTATTGTGTTTAAAGAACGCATATTCGTTTATTTCTATAAAGTTTTACAACCTTCTCGCACAGTGTGAGTTCCCAGTTTGAAGAAGTAAAGGCAGAGTAC
This sequence comes from Orchestia grillus, assembly GCA_014899125.1. NCBI lineage: Eukaryota > Metazoa > Arthropoda > Malacostraca > Amphipoda > Talitridae > Orchestia > Orchestia grillus. The sequence goes on from VOMN01018834.1 coordinate 7,278, forward strand.
TGTGTGATGCACATGCGTGTCTCAGTTCAACAACAATCACAGAGAACAGCGTAGCTCCTGCGGTGTACAGTATTGATGAAGTTAAACTCGTGTGAACGTAATTCACCTCTTCGGTAGCAACTTAGGATGCTGGAGTAGTTGAAAACAAATAAGTAGTTTCAACATTTTATTCCTGAAGTGTTGATGCACGTCTGAAATTATTTTACCGAGTAAAAGAATATGAAATCCTCTGAAAATAAAATTTCTGATGTGAACGAAATGTGGCGCAAAACCACTGGATTCTTGGCGTACGCTTCCTTCATCTGACAAGACGACAATGCGTGTTCGGTGAGACATGCATCAATGAAGGCAGCAAAATGACTTTCAACGAGCGCAAGGCAGTTACATCGTACACAAATTTATCGAAAACATCTTCAGTAGGTCACTGAACCAGACATGAACAGTTGAACCGTTGGACAATGGTATTGTTTTTTGTAAGATAATGAGCAGAATAGTGTAAGCAATCCACTTTTAAATTGTTCCTACGTTTCAATACGTAGCGCCGCGTGCCATTTAAATACTGAAAGCAGGAGAAGGTCGTGCTCAATAATCGTTCGTCAGCATAACTAGCCTCTTAAATTGATCTCACGAAGAGATCTAAAAAAAGATAAAGAACACAAAATTAATCATAAGGGTTGTAAATCGTACTATACCTTAGCACATTCATAAACTCTGCGGTATTCTCACATCTTGGCTGATGTTTGAAAAAAGTCAACATTTTTCCACAGCACGCAGCTCTCGATGGTCTATCCTCGCCTCAATTTGGTAGCAGGTTTTCCTCGCATCTACGCATTAAATGGGGAAGGCCTCGATGTGAATTGCAGAAATTTAATGTGAGATAGTCGCAGGACAAAATTTAATTTCATGTGGCTCTATTGGAGTATAGCGCCAAATATTTTGGGGCAGTATTCGTTTCGCTACTACTGCAATCAACCTCAACTTCATCCTCAGTGTTGATGACATCGTTGTCTACAATTTCCGAAAAGAGTATTCAGAAATGATCGATGAGGATGACATACATTGCACAAGTAACTATTCCAAGGCAAATTATCAAGCAAGCTACAAATGCCGCCGACGAAAATGTAGATCACGAATGGTAGAGGGAGTGAGCGTACAGATGCGATCGCTGGCAAGCACCCGCCGGCCACACCCGTGCCGCAGTAGCGCGGCGAGAACCGAAGGCCGTGCCAAACCAAACGGCTGCCAGATTTTGTTACTCATTTTCGCAGAGAGCTCAGTGCCAAATTGGATTCAGAGGCAAAATCTACAGCTCATCAGCTCATGGTTACATCTGGAAAAAGCAGGTATACTCAAGGTCTACTCCTCACATATATTTCGTTCGTGGCTAGAGACCTATTCTTCTACCACGTACAGCATGTACCGTTGTTTTATCACAGCCTATTTTCTAAACCACATTCCCTGTTCAACTTGTATGACAATGTTGAATAAACAATAACCGTTAACACAAAAAATGTAATTTGTAATCATAGTACATTTCTTCTTCTTCTTCTGTCTACTCTACCTACTAAATATGGTCTAGTGAAAGGATCAAAGAGTGCAAAAGGAAATAGGCATGGAAAATGACAATAAATTATGTATTGGTTGATCAGCAGCATATTGAATATACATACAAATTACAGAACTCTTTCATATTCCGTTCGAACTATCAGACGAAATGATGAAATTTCCATCACTTATTTCTGCCGAGCTTGTAAGTAAGATATCGGAAGCAGAACAACTAGCAGAAGAGAACATGAATGAAGCAAATACTCTTCGCTATTTGCTACTCTGATAGTTTGTCACTAAACAATTAACAGTCTAAATTTGGTGTGGTCTGATATTTGTCACCTATGGGAGGATGTGGAACAATCGTACATGTATAAATTTGAGCTCATGGCTTGCGCAAACTCGGGCGTGAGTCACGCCCAAGCGCTCACCGACGTGACCAGCGCAGCCGACCATCGTAGGTAAAGGTTCCCCAGTTTCAAAGCCCGCCACCGTCACCCGTGTGCACGATGCTGCTGGCAAACTGAGCCTGTCACAATACGTTGTCGTCACTGAGCCTTGTCTTTGTGAGGCCCGAGTGGGTCGAAAAAACGGATGGAATGAACATTTCCGCCAAAGAAATCAGTACGTCACAAATATGTGTGAGGTAAACCATGACTACAGTTACACGGTCCGCGATAAAATTGTTGACATAAGAATCAGCATACAACTTGTCCAAAAATGGTTTTTCAAGGGAAGTGGAATTTATGGACAGCCGCGTACAGGAATTAACAAGCAGGAGGGTTCTTCAATCAGAAACAAAGGGACCCTGTAGCTGCACAAATTATGTCTGCACGCATAGCTACGCAAAATAAAATCACGTGTGCTTGAATTATGACTTATACCTGAATGAGGCATGCGATTATTTATATGTTGGGGTCTCACCTCAAGCAAATGCGTTTTAAATTTTCAACGAGCGCTCAAAAAATAATGATGCCACGCTAAATTTTATTGCAAATGAATATCCAATTTACTGATCAGTATCTTAAAATATTTTAGCCACTGTTTTAAGTATTGACACTATAACATTCATGAGGTGTGCCAGTGTATGTATTATGATAGCAAAAATTTCCTATTTGTCCAGTGTTGATCAGCTGCGTTTTAGAATTAGCCATGTACGATAGAAAAGTGAAATCAAGTCCTGATCACTATTAATTCATTTAAATTTGTGACCTACTCATTGAAATTTTCGATTTTTCATTTTACGAGCTACTCTTACGTCTTAGAAGAACAGTCCCCCATCCAGGTAAGAAAATGTGTGTTAAAAAATCTGCTTTATACAGGGTGTCCGCTAAAAAAGTAACCGATATAAAACGTTGTAGTTCGTATTAGACCTAGAAGTCTGAAATAGGTTTTATTGAAAAGAGCAAGGTTTAAAATTTAACTTGGCTTTATACATACGATTATAACAATTATATACATAGGTGTATCTGTAGAACTTCAATTTCATTCGTGGTTTATCAACCCTAAGAAAATTGTCACAATTAACAGTCGTGCTGAGAAAATTTCGCGCGGAAGAAATAATTAAACACGGACCCGTATTCAAAACAATCCGTCAATATCAATCAAGGTATGACGCATGATCACCTAAAAGAACAGTTCAAGCCAATCACGCTAAGTGGAGTGTCCAAAGTATGGTCCATAATTTCTTGATGATTATAATTGGCTATCATAATAACCAACTTGTATTGGTAAATGTATTGAGTCCGGTGGTGGTCATATCGAAAGTTTAACATAAAATAAAATAAAATTTAAGACCTTGCTCTTTCCAATAGAACCTATTTCATCAGCCTTCTAGTAATAATAGTTTATAAACTACAGCGTTCTTAAGCCGGCTATTGTTTTAGTGAGCACCCTGTATAATGCAAGAAATCGCATACGAGAAAAAATCGCATCGGGTCAGGTCGGGACTTCGTGGTGGCCATTTTACCTTAAACTCAACTCCAGTGATACGTTCTGCAACCCCAATGTAATTTCTTTCTCTAAGGTTATTTGAAAAATTAAATTTATGAGACACCTCCAATTGAATTGCAAGATTTACGAGAGCGTCTCATCCACAATGTTAACGAGCTTAGCACAACCGTGAAATGATTTGGACATCGATTCGAACAATGAGGGACCGATGTCCAAAGTGTCTTGCAATCAACGATGGTCATTTTTTGAAATTAATGAACTATGTAACAATGGAACTGAAAATTGTGCTGTCTAGAAAATAAAAATTTTCCATTTAAAAATAATTGTTCCGAATTTTTTACGGGTTTTCATATTCAGCTCTGTTCAAGCAAATTGAGTTAGTGATAACTCTTGTAAAAACCCGACTGCGTAATGAAAAAGAAATAATTACTTTTTGCATAACAGTTTCAAAGGTACTATTATGACTAACAAAAATTGGATTGGTAAGAGAAGATATTTCGTGATTTAAAATGAGTCTAAGTTCAAGTATCTACGATCAATACTGAATGAGTAATAAATATTTGAAAATCCCAATACTTTTTGTAAAAACCCTGTATTGTTAGTCCCGTCACTTTTCACAAGTCGGGCGACTAGTAGCTGCTATCACAAGCACTGTTTGTGTAAACGGACAAATTTATTCACAATTCCATCAAATATTGCTGCGACAACGACAAAAGTTGTATTTCTTTAGATTCATTGAGGTTCTCTGGTTTACTGTGCATCATGACAACCGAAAAACATATACCATACTTAACATCTCCTGTTGAATCACAGCTGAATCCAAAAGGAGCTACGATTCAGCTCCAGGGCCCATATTAGGGTGTCAGAAACGATGCACTCTTTTTAATTTACCGCTTGTATTCGGTATCATGATCATGTACTTTCCTAATTTTTAAAGTTTTCAATATTGTTTCGACATTTTAACCCATATAATTGTGAAAACAGGTGATCATAATATCGAATAACGAATTGTTTGGTTTACACCGTTTACTCCTTCGCATACTGTAAATGACCTACGCTCCTGCTGGCTCCGGTCGTTAATGCGTTTTCAGATTGAGTACCAAACATCTCTCATTTGTTCTGACATAACGGTCGAGCGTCTGTCTTCTATCTCCCAGTCTAATTTTTTGCCGCTTCATTGATAATTTATAATAAAATTGAAGATATTGCATGTATGGCTAAAATTGCCGGTAATTATAGATGCTATGATTGAAAATTTTGAATGGGCTTTGACCTTTTGCCTCGTATGAGTTGCAAAATCCGACGAGGTACTGCAGTGCTCTCCTCACATCAGGCGTAAACTTCGTAATGTCACCAACGACGCACGTAATGATAATATTTTCTGTTTATGGCTGAGCTGGTATCTACCAGCATAGCACAAACTTGAAGCATAATTTTCTTAAACGTATGAAGCGTTTCCCTTAGCGTAGCATTTTGAGTGTTGTTTCCTAACAATGTTTAATGTTTCACACAACTTCACATGTGAAAAGTGTCTCAGATGTTGATTTCTCAAAAAATTAATGATGACATTTTTTTCCAGCAAAACATCGACTAGCCACCCTATGTTTCCCAGGCTTAATGTTTACAGGTAATTTGACTCCAATTTTGAAAATAGCGTTTATTTGCATGTACCCGATATTTGTACGCATGTGTCGTCATTTAGATGAACCGAGGGCTTTTTTCCTGAACCCCTTCCGTTACCATCGAAATGGTAATTACTTCAATTTATATCATTTATTTTAGTTTTTTCATACCCCTCAGGCGTATTTCTTTCAAATTCGTTGGTTGCAGTGCTCCATCTTTTTATGCAGCCCATTTCTATCCGTTCACGCACTCATTCTACTTAGCAAAATTATGACCATCCCAAAACCAATGTCACATTTATACGTTCGTGTGAATACGGAACGATGGTCTCAACTGAACGCTAAATGAAGCTATTGGTCTTCATGTCGAATGTCGAAGCCAACGAACAATTTTTCATTAATCTCACTCTTTACTGCGCTTGTGCACGAGTATGATATGATACTTGTTTTTTGTTTCTTTCTCTATAATTCAAACAAACATCCTAATTTGCAAGGTAAACTAATACGAGCAATAGTGCAAGTTTCCAGAACGAGTCAAGCGTGAACTTGACATGCAGCTCAGTAAATGGTAATGCATTGTATCACGACTCAAGACTGACTTCCGACCTGAATCTGTAACTTGTATAACCTCACGCCGGTGAATTTTCTTTATCACATTGTAGCTACAATCCTCATAATGATAAATTACTAGAAAAACAAATCTGTGTAAATACAGTTCTAGGATCTAAAGAAAATTCATCATTAAAAGATAAACAAACTTATGTACAATAACCTAAACAATGAATGTAATTTCGCGTGCAAATTAGCAACACAAGTGACCCTTGAACCGCAGTAAAATCTCTGATGTTTATTATTTTGTGCATCATTAGGGAATTAAGACATTCATTATCATCTCAGCACAACACCAGAAAACGGAAAAATAATTAGTTATTAGATTCAAATTCCTTCATTTTTAACTTTAGTTGACGATCGTGGCATATATAATATAGTAAAAACACTAAACAGAAAATAATGACGAATAATAAATTCAGGAATTTATTGACGTTAGAAAGACTTTTGCGACCCAAAAAAAGTTCATTATTTAAAAACTTTAGAGTCTAATAGCCGCGACATTGGAGTTAATACAAAAGGAGTAATTTGTTTGCAGTGAATAAGCAATAGTACTGTGAAGAAAAAACCTTCTTCATATCCTTCTTCATTGAATTTGGAATAGAAAAATACACAAAAATTCCTTGATTTTGCCATAACTACAATTGGTTTGAGAGCAAATTCACATAGGTACGGTGAGTCTTGTTTATAAGCTTCTTACTTGCTTGAACCTTAGTGTAATCGTGCAAGGGGATCGCAAATGACTATTGAGACAAAAGTTAAATAAGATAATTATTACCCTCCTTTAGGAGGACAAACTGATAGAAATGCACGAGCCATTCATTCCTCATTGATAAGCGAGCTTTATACTTTTTAGGTATGGTTGAAGTGTTTCCATTAATGGTACACATAGCGCCGGACAATTAAGAAACTTAATTGCAGATGCAAGCTAAAGGTCAGTACTGGGCGCGATAAGAAGATCTCAAGCTTCTTTCAAAACGGACTCTACAATATCTAAACGGGAAGTGCAGCACCACAAAACCATTAGAGTGCATAGCAGCGTTAATCATGGTTCTCGACCGAAAGTGAGGTTTGCAGTCCGACCATCTCGGTTGGCAGAACAATTCTGTATTTAATCAAGAATGAAATCTATACTTAATATATTTTAGCCAAAAATATGATATGTGAAGAATACAGTACCTCATATCAATAACTGAAACAACGGGTGACCACATCTCCCTCTTGCTCATGCGAGTCGCCCAACTCTCTTCGAAGGCTCTCTCATGTTACTGATACAGAGGAAAGAAAATCGTTGATTATTTTGTCCATCATTAGGGAAACAAGACGTTCATTATGATCTTAAAACAACTCATGTCTCCAGCGAACGAAAAAATAATTTGATAACAGATTCAAATTCCTTAATTTTTATATCTAGTTGAAATAGCTTCTGATGTGGAAAGTTCGAAGAATTGACCTTGAGACTTGTGCTTGTCAGAATGGCATGATGCTTGCAAAATTCTGACACTTTACTGGGGCCTCGCTAATACATATTAATTTAAAATTCGTCGTTCTTAATGAGCCTGACTATTACTGCTAACAGCACTCGCGTTTTTAAGAAGTACGAGGAGGGAGGTGAGACTGTCTCTCAGAACAGGGGCTCGGTCGGTAGGTGATGATGCGCAGCCTTATACTCTGAGAGCTCTCAAACTCGCTCTGTGGCGTAAAGTAGGACGCTTGTTTTGAAGCCGATAAGCCACCAATACAAACAGCTTGGCAAAAATTACCAAAGCAAACACAGTGAGCTTACATAGGATATGCTGCGGATAAAGTGGAGCTATAAGTTAATGATATCGTTTATTTCTTTATAAACCTGCTTACTAATATTTAAGCTCGTCATAATTATTGCACATGAATAATATGTTCACTTGCTTTTTCGATTCGAATAGGCATGATGCTTTGCGGAGCGAGTACTTTCAATATTCAATGCAAGTGTGAGATATAAATCTTTCATTCTACGACAAAATTTCGAGTATGATTTACTGCTTGAGTAAATGAAAAATTGTTAGGGAATTTACTCCGAAAACTAATCAAGTTGACAGACTTGTCACGCTCATCAGTTGACCGGCAGTCGATTTAATATTCAGTAAGATTAAAATTGAAGCGTGAACTGGAGATTTCCAGATGATATAACTAAACGGTTCTTGGTTCAAGTGTAATAGTTTCTTAGTCGTGTTAAAGACTTTTTACATTATTTATTATACTGTGCCCTTCACCACACCTTCCCTTTAAGGTCGGGGAGCTATAGGATAGACGCTACAGCAAACGCTCTAATTAATTTCGTGTTAAGAGCAGAATAGAAAATGAACTTCCAATGGAAACATATTTTCCAGGTTTTTATGCTATGACAGGTGTTACGCTTGTGAACTAAAGCTGCCCAAGCATCATCTGGGATGGTACGACCGGTAGCTGAGAAGCTCTTGACATTTTTTCACTGCGCTAGAAAGCACAGAAAATTAAATATAACTGGTTAGATTACCCTTGTCTTGTGATTAGCGTCCGTTCATCTAGACCTTCAAAACTTTTGAAAGGTCACTTAATTGAAGAGGAGCTATGCAAGCGTAAGAAAGGTACAAAACAATTAATAAATAAACTTACATATAATATAATTACTGTATTTTGCTATTTTTGATATGAGCTTTGCTTGAATCACGCGATCGTGAAGATAAAAATACCGGAAGCGTAAGCAGCTGAGAAAAGCTGAAAATTTTTTCAAATGGCTCTGCATGCATGAGCGTATTTGTTTGCTGCGACAATTAGGATCTGGCTCTTATCTGCGTAAGAAAATTTCTGAGGAACAGCAATTGTGCAAACTACATTCTTCATCGCCATTTGCCGCCAATAGAAATTCTCCCTGTGTTAGTCGAATTTAAAAGAAATCTTTTCGCTATTCAGGTTTCTTCCTTTACCATGTGTAAAAATAAAATTACAAACACTAGAATAATTCCCAAAATCTTCCTCACGTCTTCAAACACGAGGATCAGAAATTCAAAATTTTAGCTTAAGTCAGAAGTTTTAAATTGATCGCTGTTTTTTCCCCTCTTAGTGTCATGACAGTTGAGTGAATATTTCATTGCTGTGCGGTTTGAAATTCGCACAATTATCGTACCCCACACCTCGTGTTTTCTCGTGATATTATATTGGCAGACGTTTTAAAACTGCTATTATTGGAAATTTTTTCCTAAAAAGACAGTATACGTGTTAGTTTAAATTGCAATTCATTTCTAAAATGTCACTCATTGCGCATAGATTTATACATATACAGGTACACGTATGCAGGTACAGGTACACTTCTTTGAGAAATATCTGGTACAACGCTCCTCAATACTGATATATTTCGATACGCTCACCCGCCAGCCTTGTCATTCTTATTAATATAACATTTCGAGGCACTTGTTGGAGGGGAGGAAGGCACAGTCGCAGAACATGGCTCGCGATACCGCAGAGCGGTAAATCTTCACCCCCTTACACTCACACGTCCTCCCTTCACCCCAATTTTCCTAGTGCCGGGCACACAGTCGACACTAGCTACGCTGTGACTGCCTTGTCAAAAGGTTAAGACCCAAAGCAAGCCTTTGGCGCCTCTTCAACGATTGCTGTTTACCTAAGCGTGATGTAGTGAGTAGTGTATTTAAAGCCTGATTGCCTCGGGCTTGTTCAACGATTTTGGCCCTATGTCCTCGTATTTAGACATTTCTAGCTATATTTACACCTTCCAAAAGAACGCACATGCTCGCTTTTGAAAGAGTCTCTCGTCAAGTGATGCTGATGGAAGGTGATTTAATATTACCCTTTTATTCATCGAGTAATAAATACCTTAGTTCAACGAATGACTTCACTGCTTTACATCAATATCAAGCGATACTAGTTACCCTCGAATTTGTGAAAATACAACAATTCATTCGATATCACAATAATTAATTCATTAACTTAGATGCTTCCATCATTCAGTGATAGCGAGTTAATATGATAGCTTTTCGGTTGTATCACGCACTCGTACTACTCCCAACGACCAAGTAAGAGTCGCTAAATTATTCTAAATATTAAAGTAATGTGCAGGCACAATGAATGACCAGAAGATTACTGTGAATACTGCTTGGTTGTAAAATAAAAATGTTTCCCCAACTCAGAAAAGATAAGTTTGGGCTAGTGGAGAATCGAAATCAAACCAAGTACCTTTTGGAAAACAACACAATTACCTAATTCTAACGTGAATGGTCCATTACTAAAAGCGTTGAAGTAGAAGCTAAGATTCAGGTTTGAATTTTTATCTTCGCTGCACCAATAAGCTTATTTTTTATGAGAAAAACAAGCTAACATGCAATTGGAAGCCCTAAAATTATTTTGCGAATTTATTTTCCAAAAGTGGAGCCCGTTTCTGAAGCGAACACGGGCTCAAATACCTCGCTAGTTCTTAAAGGAGAGTTTTTAATTAAGATGAACGTTTCAATTTATCCAGACATGTGTGGAAAATAAGTAATAGGATAAATTTTTAAATTAGAAGTAATATATAAAAAAGAAAATCAATACCGAAGGTTAAATGTGCATATATGTATGAGCGTCGTGCGTACTTTTTGATACCCGAGAGTTAAGAAAGAACTACTTTTCTTCCATTGCTATCTAGTGAATATATCGCCCATAACAGCCATTTATCTTTTACTATTTACTTTATATTTGATTCATTAGACTAAACTATCATTTACGTAGAAGGCTCCTGAAGCATCGCAGTCTGCGACTGAAGTATGTAGAAATGTGGAATAGTATATCCTTGCATCTTACCTTTTTGATGAAGGTAGACTAAATTTAGTGCGGGAGTTTTCAACCCGATGACGTCTACGTATACATATAACAAAGCAATTCAGTGCATCCAGCACCTATCGATAGAAAACAAGCTTGTTTTACAATCTCTCGTTGCTCAAGTGAGGGATTTTCCAGAAATGACCGTTCCTACTTCAAAATAATAAGTTTTTGATTTCCAATTGCCAAAATTTCCTTTTTCGCACGCGATAGTTTAAAAATAACATGAAATAATTATTTTCAAATTAAAAAAAAAGCGGGCCCACCAATGGTAGCATAAGAAAACACGAAAGCGTCAAGTTATTAAACCGTACTCGAATGTAGGAGGCGCTCAAATATTATTAAAAGAAGTATTTTCTCTGGTTCTAGTTCCAGAGATTCAAGAATTCTCTTACAAGCATACATTATAGCACGTCATCTAGCACAATGAAGATGCCCGAAGGACTGTTAAATCAACAGTTTTATGAGATTTTACTGAAGGTAAATCGCACATCGTGAGGGAGCGCGAGCACGAAAAGAGTCAGAACGAATTCTTCTCCCGTCTAAAGATTCAAATATCAATCACATCTACCTCTGAATGGATTTGAGAGCTAAAGTAATAGTATTTTTGGTTCACATTACCGAAGCCTCGTGACTTCTTTCTAAATTGTAAATAGAGAATAGAATAGAAATACGTACAAAGAAAACAAAATTATACTTCTTTGAGAAATCTTACGATTAAAGTTTTACAGACGCATATCAACGCACTTTTCATGCGAAATTGGCGTAGTCTATTGAGAATGCTGCACTTTATGTAGCTAGGAAAAGTTAAGCTCTGATGGAATGTGTGATCAGCATGGTCAAGTGATGACGCACTGTGGGCAACCGGAAGTCAAGTAGAGCAGGGGATCAGAGTATAAGATAGATATCGAATTGCTCACAAAAGCATCACAAATAATGCTTTATTTCAGTTTTTTTGTAAGAGCGTTGCACTAAGTCGAAGTTACTTCTTACTTTTTTTTGCGTATTCAAAGATTAATAATAAGAGTGCACCTTTCGGCCATTTGTCCAGTGACAACATCAGCAGAAATTACAATTCAAACTTCTTAAAACGATAATTCTGCTGTGAATTCCTATGGATATTTCTTGCATTTCATAGGAATTATTAGTGCTTGCGCTTCAATTCAATCGCCGGTAGAGGATGTTTAATGGGGAACTTACGACATGCGATTAAGCTTAGCAAACATGTCCCTTTCGTATTAATGTAATTTGATTTAAAACATGCGCATCCACAGGAACAATTGAGCTTACGCGTTTCTTTAGGTATTTCAGCCTAAAATTATTTATTTAGGGAGGAAATTCTTCAATTATTCAGAGTCCTTACAGTTTTCCCGAATTTGAAAATACAGAATGATGAAAATAGGAAAGTGTGAACTCTTGAAAGTGTTATTTTATTTACTTACTTTCTGTTGATGTCGAACCGAAGCGGTTGATTCCAAAAGGAGCCAACGAACACCCTTTCGACTTCTGGGGTGTTCAGGATCTTCCCCAGCGACCACATGAGGGCTCCATACACCCTCATCAGCTGCTGGTGGTCTATCATGTCCGCTTTGTTCAAGACAATACGAATCTTATCATGCTGGCCTCTCAGTCGTTCGAGAAAATGTCGGAATTCATCAGAAATGTCGAGCTTGTGAGCGTCGAAAAGCAAGATGATTCGATCGACTCTTTCAGCAAACCACTCCAAGACGCTGTGAAAGTCATAACCTCTGTCAAGTCTCTGCTTCTCGCCCGATAAAATACCAGGGGTGTCAATGATCGTTATCCCTTTCAACACACTTGAATTAAGCTGAGAACACTGAAAGCGGTTGAGAAACGTGTTGCCGTACTTAGAAAGAGCTTTGAACGGCCGTTTTGGGTCAACTACGAGAGCATTGCCTGGAATGATCCCTTCCGAGTGGTTGTAAGAGACGGCGATGAAGCTGTCGGTCGTTGGCTCCGGTCCTATCCTGATCCCGGGGAAATCTTTCTCCAGTAGGTATCGAATGAACGTTGTTTTGCCCGTTGAATATTGACCGACCAGCAATATCATCGGCTTGGAGTCAAAATCTGTATCGTCAAGAGGAGGCGAATGGAAGTCGTGAAATTTATAAGAGGTTTCTAAAGGCTTAATTTTGCTTTTATACGTGACCTTTAAGCCTTCCAAAACCGTCTCACAAAGCTCCAATGTCTTTTTCTTCTTGTCATCTTTGCCCCACGAGAACATGACTGCAGGTTTTGTGAACTTTTCTTCAAAGAGTTAAACTGCTAAAAGAGGTATTAAGCACAGACTCTAACTTCGCTTAAGCACTACACTATACCACACGTATTTGGTGAGTGCACTACGTTCGAACGAATTGAGTGGGAGGCGGCGAGAGCGGGTCCGACGATGTGCGGCACCCCGTGAAAGCAGACTGGCACTTTGCCTTCAGCACCAGCACGAGGGTAGAGTGAGGGTTCACCTCTGTATGCGTGCGTGCCTGTGTGTATATATATGGCGAGCCGAGTTAGAGTTCATTGTCTTCGGAACGAGCATTTGAGCACCTGAGATAATAAACCAAGATGATCCTTCGTGCTCGGCGTACATAGTTAAAAAAATTGAAAAGGATTGAAGATATTCTTTCGCGAGCTCTCGTGAAGTAACTTTAGATTATTGCTCGCCGTGTGATCTACAGTTTTATTCAGCCTCTGAAATAAGGCTATCTCAATGGAGACTGCACGAATGAAGTGTGTAATCCGATGCCATAGACATGGACTTTTGGTCGTATTAAGCTTGTCCTGTTGTCTCGGGTCTTGCTTTGAATGAATGTTGCAGGTCAAAGGGTTCTTTGAGCTGAAGCTTTCCCTTATCAATTTCTTTTATGCGCCAAAATATTAAAACGATATTCACCCTGTCATCCAATCCGTTGAGGGCTGCACAGAAAGAAAAGCAGTAGAGAGGTAACTAAAGTCGACCATAAATCTGAGTCTCATAAATCATAATTCAGGCTCGTGGAATAACGTCAAGTGAGTTTTCCTCATTACCTTAGTCTCGTCGAATAAAATTTGAGTTGAATAACATGTAAATACTGTATTAGATAATATGCAAAATTGATTTTCACCAGTGATGGAGGAATTATGAAAACCAATAAAAAATGGCTCAAATTTCAGAATTTTAGGCTCGTACAAATATGTGTCGTCTAGTACATTGTTTACTATTTTGTCTCTCTAAGTTTTTACAAGTTTCCGTGCTCAAATGGTCACGGGGCCGTGTGCGTTGACCGATTGTCGACTAGCATTCTGTGTGGTGTCATCGCGACTAACGCCTTCCAAAAGGCGCCGCTCTGACGAGGTACGTAACGTGACCTACGAAGCGGGAGAATTGGGACACCACAGTTACGGTACTGACACCTCTATTGAATACCTGATAACGAAAGTGTTTCGCCTCATTATATAGAGCTATCAAATAGAAGCTGCCAATTAGCTGGACTATAGAGGATTATGACTTCTGGACTAGTGAGGATTTTCTGATGAAATTTCTGCAGCTCTTTTTGGAGAAAATACAAGCGTTTATTATGTATATTTATCACTCATGTTTATTGATTTTGAGCCATATTTAAGCTACTTCTCTCTCAACTTATTTAAAACCAAGATTAAGTTTAGGAACTTTGTTGTAAAAAGCAAGAGTGTGAATATTATTTAAAAAATTGTGAGAATATTTCGGGATGACTTCGGTAAATTTTCCACACAAATGTATTTGGCCATAAGTAAATAGAAGTTAGATAAAAATCTAACTTGGCTATTAACTTTCAGTTAAATTTTGCTTCACTACAGAAACTCTGAGAACCGTCTTGCTTTCCGCACAAAAATTGTTTATGCCTATTCGACGAGGACAAGTTATCTCATTTTGAATAGATTATAATCTATTAAAATTATAATAGATTATAAGAAATACTAATAATTATTAGTATTTTTCAACAATGGGAGCGCAAGCTTACCAACATTTTATTTTGAACAGGATAGACAGGAATGAGTTCACCCTTTCTGTCCTTGATCTCTTCCAGCATAAACTGAGCATTTCCATACGTACTCACACTTAAACAATTACAAAATCCTCTGAACATAACACGTGTTCGTCAAAAACCTGACTGGGAAGGGGCTAACGCACAGAGACAAGCACCTCCGACCGTGGTCATCATGTGTTTACGTTGGTATGAGTCTGCGATGACTGTAAACCAGAATACACGAATGCTGAGGTTGTATATTTTGCAGTTAGCATCTCAAAATACACCTGTTTAGCTGTCATTCGTAATTCATACTAGAGTGACCTCCTTGTTTTAAAATTAATTCCGAGAAGTTGATGTTTTCAAATAGCATGTACTATTACTCGTCGAAAAATGAAATCATTACAGCTGCTCGCACAACAATGTTCCACATTCATACTTCTTCAAGTGATGTAGATTTAACAGAAAAATCAACCATCACGTACGTATACATAGCCACCGGTGGCACGGTTGCTCTGTGGCCTTCCGTGGGTGTCATTTTTTATCTCTATTGCAGTGTTCTGGGTAATTTTAGGATGGATCTGCTGCCACCGATCACATTGGCACGCATGCCGAAGGTATCATTCACTACCATTGGATTATAGATAACACGTACATGTCTCATATTTTTTTATTCAACCAATCCTGTGCGCCTCCAATTTATTTGTGGGAAAATTTTATAACTTTTTTACAAGATTGATAAGATAGTAATTTTTCTTTTCGAAACACTTCATTTTCAGTAGCATACAAAATATGTAGCATGACTCTGTTAGAGTTTGATTCAAAAAAGTCTTATAGAAATACATCATAGTTACATTCAGATTATACGATGGAATACGAGTTCAAGTATTTGGTAAAATAATTACACTGATCAAAAAGGTTCGGGCGCGATTGAACGGTAGGCCCAATTTATTTATACTAATTTCTAAATTTACTTTTTAGTACTACAAATAAATATTGTGAATGAAGACATACAGATAAACTGAATAGATACTTCAAATACTCAGCTTGCCGCGTAGATTGCTGAAGTAATTACTCCGACTTCATGAAAAGAAGGAGGAACTCTTGGATATAACTGAATTCTTATACTACGACGTTCTATGAGAGCGTGCTGTTGGTAATAAATAGATCATGCTTCATTGGCATGCAATGGAACGTCTCACTGAATATTGATGATAACTCTGACTTCGGGAAATAAAATGTGAAAAACATTCTGCATGAGACACCTCTCGAGATGGCAATTTAACGTCACCAGATTCATCTGCTAAACTGGCGCGTTCCGCGTGACTGAATCCGCAGACAGTGCTTCTGTTTTGAACGACGCTTAGACGCGTCAGTTACCGTCACGGTAATGCCACGTTAAGAATGCTGGATTTCAGAATCAAGGAATATTCTATGCAAGAAGTGTACACCGTTCAGGATATTAGATCATCCCGTTTGTGATTTGAAATATGTTCATTTCATAACCATACTTAGTCGATTCCTCCATTCGGAAAACATACCCTTGGGAAGAAATGGAGACGACTGGCACCACGGAAATTTTTCAAGACCTGGAGCTCTTTGAAAAGTATCAATAAGAATAAAAAAGTACCGGGTTTATGTTGGACAATTAGTAATAATAGAAGGAAGTATAGATAAAGCCAAATATCTCATTTTAGCTAGAAATATGCACAAAACTTCTTAGAAACTGGAGCTTAGATCTAAATGTCTTTTTTAACAGACATTGATAATACGCATACCGCCAAGTTAATTCGTGAATGGTTTCAAAACGACTGTATCAGTGTGCTGAAATGTTCTCGTGAATCACCGGATTTAAATCCGATAGAAAATTTGCGGGAAAGCTCAAAGTGAGAGCCACGCAAAATGACCCACCAATCTCAATAAATTGAAGGGATTTAACAAAGAAGAATGAGATAGGATTTCACTTAAATCTCGCCAGAATTTAGTGAAAGCTTACAGGAACCGCCAATGAGCTATGATTGCAAATGGAAGGGATGAAACTAAATCTTATTTATAATAAAGTTAACCTGAAATTAAGTTATGTGCAGTATCCCTGATATGGACTGCTTTCTCTGACAGTCTCGCTCATTAGTTAGAAATACGGACCCGAGAAATTTTTCTTGTCTAAATCCTTAAAAGCGGGACAGAGAAACGGGCGAACGGACGGACCAAGTAAGCAAGCAACAACGGGTTATTATTATGTAGGGGATATATTTTTCTGGTGTTCAAATAATTTTTTTACTACATATTTTCTTTAATTTATTTTAAATTTTACATGTGTACACGACAAACATTTCATTTGCATTCCTCAGTTATGCTAGTTGGTGTAAGTCGAATACTTTGGGTAGCATTCATGTTTATGTGTTTTCAATAAATGCTATGTAAAAATTTTTCTGTGCAAATTCTTGTTCCACATTCCTATACTTGCCTCTCTAAAACCTGTAGCAGTTAAAGAATATTGTTTTGGTTTTCTAAAGAATATGAAGTCAAGCGTGAGGTTTACCAAGACATTTGCGACTCAGAATACAGTACTACACAGTTCTGGAGACAGCAGAATAAATTGTCTCCCGGGCATACGTACTGTCCTCAAGGAATGGCTGCTCTAGAGATAAGTGAAAGAAAATATACAGGAATCTATCATTCCCTCCACACACAGAAAATTTGGAACTCAATGCATTATAGTTTGAAAAAGAATAGTTCGAAAGTACCTCTATAACGTACATTTTTTTAATGGGGTATTTTTTAGCGAAGGTAATTTTACGATTTTAGCAAAATTCAATGTCATGCATTTAAGTTTTTTATTGTTTTTTCTTTTTATTTGGAGATGAGTATTTATACGATGCTCCTATAATTTTTCCTCATTCAAAAAATGTCTGTAAGAAAAAAGCAATCTAACTAAGACTTCAATATTCCATTTTCTTAAGTTATAATGCTTATCCTATGAGTTATTTTGGGTGAAAGCTAAGGTTTTGGCATCCAATCGTGCCCTTTCGGATATATTTTCATGAGGGTTTTTTGAAATGAAGCATGTCTAAATAAGAGCCATAAATGTCAGTCAGCCGCCATGTTTATAAGACATGCTGTTATACAATAAATTTTCGGTTTTCATCGAGAATTTAGCAATAATTTCATTAAATCTGTTTCCGTGAATGTGGAAAAAAGGAAGAAATGAATTCTTCATTTAAAATTTTTGTTGTGCACCTGAGTAAGTGTTAAACCTATATCCCACTGTAACACCCCGTCGTGTGGCAGATATCGGGCAAACAAACACATGTTAGTGCATCAGAGTGCATTGCTGTCACAAGCAGTTTATTTATGGTATGAATGCAATGTTATGGAGTGAAAGTGGGCTGAAAAAATGTTAGAGATACAGAGCAAAAACAAAATGAAGATGGGTAATTACCAATCATTTATTGGTACCATTATCTGAGTGGAGTGGGCTTAAGGTTAGCCCAACGAAATTCTAGGCTACCATTTTTTGTCCGAAAACTTAGTTGCAGGTTTAAAAGCGTTTACCTCGCATAAGTGAAAAAAAACAAGTGCCAGTTAACAACTTCAGGCTGAGATGTATTTTTCGCAAAAATAGGCTAGTTTTCCTGTTTTTTTAGTTATCTTAGTCCATTTCAACCCATACAGTTTTCTGGGTGTGATTGATGTCAAAGTCAACTCTAGTATTCAACCGTTTCCACCATGGTTGAGTTGAGCTCCTGAATGATCACGTACCACTGAGAATAATATTTGGTCCACGGGTAATTTCAGTCCATCATCAAAATTCAATTCATTTATTATTACCGGATGAGAAGCTTGGTCGTATTTAGGTGATAAGGCCAGATCTGAGGTATACATTGAAGTGTAATTGTGAAGTACATATTACGATCCTTTGACCATAGGGAAGGGGTACTGATTCGGATGTTCCGTATTCGTGAAATGAATATCGTAGATCATTTACGCTTCTTGGATATATTATTGTATGCCAATATATGAAAACTACTTTTAGTCACTGAGCGCAATTTCTTTTAAAATTCCCAGGTCTAAAACCTCAAGGAAATCCATTAGGGCATGATGCAGACGCTTGTTGTGGGCTCTCCTTCCTGAGCTGCTGTGATGAGGTAGGCTGCCTAGCCGTTTATGTCAAAGCTGGTGAGCTCTCAGGTGATTAAGATAATGTAGATCAATGGTTCAGCACGGGAAATGATCCTCGATCAAGTCGTCCAAAAACCTCAATCGCTGATGATCATGTTGATATATACTAATCATCTAATGAAATCGAATGACAGACGTCGTACTGTCCGGCGGATTGCTAAGTCCATAAACATTAGCATTGTTTCAGTCTACACTGTTTTAACTCAGATCTTGGGGTTAAGCAAACTGTCTGCAAGATGGGTCCCAAGAATGCTGACGCCATAGTAGAAGCCACAAAGCGTTGAAATTTCTAAGACACTTCTGAACTCGTTTCCATGTTGCCATTTTAACTTACACTGCAGGTTGTAACTCAAGATGAAACCTGGGTACACCACCTTGTACCTGAAGCAAATATTTGAAGCAAACAATGGAAACATGCTGCTTCTCCACCTCTGAAAAAGTTCAAACCGGCAGCAACTGCTTTGAAATTGGGGTTATTGAGAGTCTGCAGGTGTAATCATGATAGATCATATGGAAAAGGGAAAAACTATTAATGGTCAGTATAATGCATCAGAATTAAGACAATTGCAAGAAGAAACCAGGTTGAGGAGCAGGGGAAAGCTGATAGGAGATGTGCTCTTGCTCCAGGACTACGCTCATGGTCACTTTACCCATGCAAGTTGCAGTTGCTGAAGCAGCCAACTGTGGCTTTGAATTGCTTCCCCATCCCCCTTACTTCCCAGACCAAGTTTTGTCTGACTTGTATCTGTTCCCAAAACTCAAATCCTACCTTCGTCGCCACAATTTAGAAACATTTATGATGCCATATGTGATGTGAACGAGTTCTTGGAGGACAAGGACGCTTTCTTCTCCCGTGAAGGGATTGCAATTCTTGAGCGTCGTTAGACCATGTGCATTGATGTCAAGGATGAGTACGTGGAAAAATTGCAGAAAACTGTCTTGTTTCTGTAACTTTTTGTGAAGTGAGGCTCAAAACTTTTCGAAAGACCCTCGTACTACACGCGTGCAAACATCTCGTTTTGATATGATGCCCAGTGGCCGCTTTACGTCCATATTGAAGTACGCGTGTACTTTTCCTTAGGGTGTTTGCAAAGGGAGACATTTGCAGTGAATTGCATTGGTATCTTAATAAGTGATTTGAAAAACTCATCACCATGCAAGGAGCTAGCAGCACAACTCCAAAGATTTTGAGCCACGTAATGAAGAACATCGGTGAGGTAAAAGAGCGCATTCAGATGTGAACATCGCGGAGGTCATAGACTTTAATATTATGGAACCGATCTATCGCTGTTTCTAAGGAAATGTGACTGTATCGTAATTTGAGCCCCTGATTTTGAGTCCGAATTAATTTGTATAACGTACATACTGAATGTATGTTACATACTTATTCATGAATGCAGAACTTATCATAAAATAACTTCGATCGACACCGTGTTCGCAATTTTTTGTTGAACATTTCACTCAGGAACAGGTATTTCGAATACCTGGAAGCAAAAATTTGGGATACAAATCTGATTGTGCGGGAAAAGAAGTACGAAAAATATCGAGGACTACTGGTCTGCATCTTTCTGCTACGTCTGGTAGATAAAACTGGACCTAATTTCCGACTAAACTTTGATGTTAGTGTCGTCCACAGATAACTGAGAGGGGCTTGGGGTATCAATTAATGAAGGAAATCTTATCAATGAATGGATTCTGCCAAAACGATGTAGCATGATTTTGCGATCATTACTTCGACATGCAGCATGTAGCTGCTATGCCACCACGAGTATTGAAACGTAAAGTACACGCAACACATAACTTTAGAACCTTCGTAACATTAGAACGTAAACTTAGAACCTACAGTATACCACCACAAGTATTGAAATGTAAAGTAAGCGTAACACCTAACATTAAAACCTTCGAAGTCTAAGACTCTGCTATTACAGAAATTCTGCACTTATATCACTATCACAGAACTTCTCCACTTATAATTCATTTGGGAAAAATCTCTCATTTTCTCCAATTTTAACTTACTTTTTCTCGTCTATTCGAAGCATATTAAACTTATATTCAACAAGACAGAATAAATTACGTGTTGCAACTGATTCTCAATTCATAATTTATATTTAATTGGTAAAGTATGCTGGACGAGCAGTTTTCTTTTCTGCCTAACAGTAATTCTGTAATTTGCAGGAGCCTTTTCCTTCAGTTCCAGTTCCAGTTTGCTAGAGCACTCTAACGTCACATTTTTGTGCAGGCTGCTCTTGGACATGATATATACATGTGTCATCGCAATGATTGGTAGTCAAGTACGTAGTTAGAGAATGGAGATTTACACTAAGAGCTAGAGACTGAAATTGTTAGCTAGTAAGGTGAACATACCTGCGTTAGATAGCTATACCACCTATGAATGTCTGTAAAGAACTCCAAGTGGTAGAAGTTTGTGAGAGTACGGTTCCAATAACAGGAGTTTATGCACGCAAACGACTGATTGCAGCTTGAACTAAAAAGTATGAAGTAGCATTTATGTTACTAATACTCATCTCATCCGCATCGAGTGTTTTCTTTCGAGTGAATTATGAGTTACTAATGACGAGATGAAATTGGTAGAGAAGCTACGAATGCAAAAAAAGGTAATGCAACACTGACGATAGGTCAGCCACCATCGGACACCTGCATAATTTTAAAGCCACACACGCTGTCCCAGAGTCACCCCTTGTAGGCCACCACTTGAAAACCCGTACGGGGCTTATATGTCCCATCGATCATGAGTGGGCACTTGCTGATGCCCTCATCAGTCTCTGTCGGTGGCTGTGCACTAGAACCCTCTTCCTGGCCATGTATAAATAACGATGTGATACGATTTAATCTTCTTTGCTGCACGTGCTCCTCTTGACGCGCCCCACTTTCGCACAGGTGAAGTGGGAGTCCGCAGTAAGCTTGAGGTGCTCCTACATGTATCTGATCTGGCCTTATGTTTGAACTCTCTAGTCGTGAAGATTAATATCGATCTTTAAAGCATGGGTTAATTTACTTCTGCTGAATATATGAATGATGATAAACATCAGTTTTACTTCTTTTTTCCGTGTCTTTCAAGAATAAATAATAATTCCCCGAATACTACAACTAAGCCCTAATTGAAAATTCGATACAGCTTTAAATCTAAAAATCTAAAGTGCCAAGTTTAAGCAAATACCAAGTTTCAAAAGGGCCTAAAATGTCAAAACTAGTAATATTACCTGGCGCAATCTAATCATCAGTGAAGTACGCGAGGAGGTCTTCAAACCTTAAGTGCTTGTCTCAGTTCTCATCCGCTTTTTCAAGATAGAGTTACGGCGTTTCAGTGATTAATCCTGTCTCCTAAAATTATAAACAGCCAGTATTACTCACTAACAGGTACACGTACTCTGAATAAGTAAGGGCTTAAGACCAGTTTATGGAGAATAAGTTAATTCTATTTCTTGAAACATTCGTACAAAAACGTGTGGGAAAAATCTGACGTTAATTTATGGTCAGAAACGAATTCAATGATGTGAATCAATTGATACCGTAGGTGGGAAAGTATACTTCAAGCATGGAATATGATCCAGACTGAAACTATCAGCATGTATACAATGTCTGGAGATCAGTATTTGCAAAACTCAATTTTTTTACGTATTTTGAAAATTTCGAGCTCTGGTTTGAGGTAAAGAGAACAGGTAGTTCAGAGAACCTATACTTAGCAAAATATTTAAACAGAACCAAACAAAATTTACTGTACTGACAACCAGAAAATAAACTACGTAAAAAGTATATGAGTAAAAGCATTTGGCCAAAATTCATATCATGCTTGTTGTAACCATATGAGATACACACAGATAAAAATAAATATGCGAGATAAAAAGAATAATATCTGTGTTCTGATAGACCTACTTATATACATATATATATATATATACTAAACGTCGAGAGGAAGGAGAGAAAAACATCTGCATCGATTACAAAGGCCACTTTCGCGCCCAAAACATAATCCTGAGCCGACGTGGCACTTCAGCAAACGCTCGAGAGGGCGAGCATCTGTGCACAGACGAAGCCGTTCGAGGACCTATCGACGCACACCGTTCACCGTCCCCGGTCGCCGGACCGCCAATATTTATATTTCCTGTAAACTGAGTTTTTTCTTATCGTTAATTATATAGGAATATTAATTAGGTAAGCCTCCTGCTTATCAGATTTTAATTTTAACTCATACTATGCATGAATAGTTATTTTAGGCGTTGTTAATGACTTGTATAAACCTTTTTCGTAACTGTAACGAGATTGTCACGGAATGTATTCCAATAAGGCCCCAGCAGCGGGCTAGTGAGATCCTAGAGCTTCAAACCTCACTCGATCCTCGGGCATCTTCGTGAGAGGAAGTGCCTAGTCTTCGGGCAAATTTTGTTAACCACTTACTGCGCTCATGTGAATATGTGACGCCTCGTAATAACTTCGTCTGACTCTTTGGAGTCAGCACCCATGACTTGCGTGAGGGGTTTAATCGGGATGCACAGTTGCAGATCCATTCATAAATACTCTGCCACCCGAGTCCACCATGGGCTCGGTAATTCACGTCCCCGCTCTACAATTCCGCAAGTTGAGTAATTCTTCCCAGCCGTATTGCCTTAATCACCTCTTTTTCAGCGTCCTCGGATGGGTAGGTCATTTTAAATGTGTGTACAAATTTGCTTAGCTTTATTTTCATAGTCAAATGTTTTTTTTCGGTAGCTAAACAATCTAGTAGAGTTCAATGTCATCGACTCATTAGAACTTATATAATGTTGAATTTTATTTCGATAGCGCTTATTACATTATGCATTTAGAAACTCAAAGGGATGTTACAACCAAAGCTTTATACAGTTGAAACCTGGTGGAGTGTAGAAAAGCTCCTAACCCTGTTCTCGACCTAGCAATTACAAATAATTCCAATACAATATCTAGTGGAGAAGTTCAACCATCTTTCTCAGATCATCATTCGGTAGGGAGTACAACTAACAATGTAAAGGAGAAACGAAAATTGCGTTTCGTTACCCATTGCTTAAAAACTCTTTACACCCCTGAAATGTTCCAAGAAAAGTTGCTGGACAGAAGAAACGAGTTTCGAAATATGGAAAAAACTGACGACGTAGACATTCAAGTTTTAATATTCAATGATAATTTCTAGCCGCCCTAGATGAATGTGCATTATACACCACTAAGAAAATCGAACCACTACGCATTGATTGGATTACAGACGAAATAAAACAGCTGAGCAAAATTAAGAAAACTTACTT
>VOMN01018839.1:0-18864 GCA_014899125.1 Orchestia grillus
TGCTGCTGCTGCTGCTGGTGCTGCTGCTGCTGCTGATCTGTATCTCCGACGGCGAAATGTGTCCTGGAGCCTTGCCGCGACTGTTTCTCCTGGGCGTATTTATCTCGGTCGAGTTCATTTCAACTGCTCGGATTCATAGACTATTGTGCCTGGTATCCCAGACCATGTAGGGAATATGTTTATTTTGCTCCCTAGCTGCGATATATGGCTCATACATTTGCCTTCGGTTCCGACCCTGAAAGGCAAGCCTCGCAGCCCGCCTAGGAACGTGAGGCTTTCAACGCTTTGTTTTTATTATTCATGAAAGGCGATTCACGTGCTGAACTCGTTCAGTTCCTACCTTTGTACAAGCCCGGAATTGAGAATGTTCTCTGTAGAACGTATGTGCGTCTTGCCCGATGTGACAAGGAGGCAACAAATTGAAGTTGTGAGCGATGTTGCCACTTGCGAGTGCAGCACGTTCCAGATTTGGTGCAGCCCTGTGCGCTGACAGCTGCAAATGACATGAATTGTACGGATCTGTGTAGGAAATTTAAGTTTCAAAATTTCTTCTGAGATATTTATTTAATATTTGCCAAGCTTTCGAACAACGCGTGTGTACGGTATCATTCTGCTGCTCCCGTCAGCTCTGCTTCACTGCTGAGTTTATCATAATTGAGTTGTCTTGTCGAACTGTTCTGTCTTTCGGGCTCCTCACGTCGGTGTTTCTGGTCACTTTTCCGCGGTGTGGATATCACGGATAGGATTTTCAATAAATCCGAGACATTTTTCTTGTCAGATATTTTTAAGGCTCAATTCGGTCATTTCTAGTTGAACTCGTTTATATTTGGTACAGAATTTCAGCGACGAAATAAGTTCTTAACCCTGAAGTTAGACGGAGGATGTGATAGCTTGCTCAAATTTAAACTATGACTCTGAATATTATGAGGCGGCTCAATACATACCGAGTGCAGACGGGTGTGGTCTGTTACGAAGCTTACCTAAATGCACTGGAGCGACCTAAAAAACCTATAGATTATGTACGTCCCGAAATGGTGTTTTGAATGCGAGAGTTTGACTTCAATTGACAGCGTTTGCGTAACTGACCGCTTGCGCGGGCTGGCTCACTTCGTGCTTGAACTCGGGCCGTGCACATGCCAGGCTGACGCACGTGAGGCGTTCCCTTTACATTGCCGCAAATATTTTCGTCATGCTTGTACAGAATATCATGTTTTCGATGTGCTAATTTCCTATCTAAAAGCAAATTCATAAAGTTGCCCGAAGCCAAAATAGCGGTGGGCTCTCGTCCTACATAACACCTTGCTGTTGATTGGCCCCTGTCGCAACGCATTACTGTGGACTGTTGAAGTTCCACCGTCCAGACATTTGCATCAACCTTGCAGAGCAGCTTGAGTAGGCCCACATGGCAGTGGTCCTTCTTAATGCGTTGAGGAGTCGTCCATGCGAAGTATAGAGGACTCGTTTCATCCTCCTGACGATGGGGCGCCATGCTGCAAGCTACACCCCTCACGCGCCCCTCGTGGCAGTCGGCACAGGAGAGCGTTGTGCCACTTCACTCGAGCTGCCAAGTCATCCCACTCATCTTCTAATGATCGTCTAATGCTGCTCTTCTGCTCCACAGTCATGCCAGGTTCCAACCATCATACTCGACTCATCTCGGCTTCTTGCACCATTTGTTTATTTACACCCATTCTCTGCCTTTTGTTCGCTGCGAGACATGTTTTCCAGTACAAGGATAATTCATCTAAGGGGAAGTTCTTGTCCTACCCTGTCGCTAACGGCTTAGCAAACTTTCATCCTAAAACAAGTATGCGACTTCTTGATGCAGCTCCAAAGTGAAGTTAATTAATCATGATACAGTGTGACCAAGCAGACAACCTTGAATTTCTACGCGTCACCGTTGAGGGCCAAGACGAAGTTGGTCTTGCACTCTAACGTCGTTGTTGTTTGCACGAATCCGCTCTCAAGTGAGAATTGAGGGTCGTGGGCGACTCATTTCGGTAGATGCTCTCAAGAATAGTAGACGCTCGGTTACTCGCTAAACATACGAATGCATTCTTTCTCGGTATTATTGCTTGAATTGAATTTTTTCGAAATTTCAACATCATACCAGACGACACATGTTTAATGTTACTTAAGATGTATGCATTTTATTTCTATAAGATCAACTGAAATTTGTGGGAATTTGTGGGAATTGCTGTTATGCCGTTTCAAGGTATTGCGTTTTATAAATATTAAAGTTTTCAACGGTGAAACCAACAAAACCCTCGGTATTAGCCAGAATTCCAATGAAAATGAGGTATTAGTGATCAACAGCTAACTCTGCCAGTCATGGTTATTTTGACCATCCTCATCTTTACATGTTCAACTATTGCTGGCATCTGAGAGAGCAGTTCTTTAGTTGATGCGAGTCTGGAAGCCTCCGCAGAATATTGTGACAACGGTGGGCAGCAGCTCGCCTCCATCGGACGTGTTTTCAGGGTGTGCGTGTTGCCGCCTGTTGTACCTCCGCTGCTCGCCGCCCCCGCCAGCTACCGCATCTGATTTATCACACCATCGACGGCAGCGATAAAGCTGGTAATTCGAACACAATTCAGAGACCTCGGATCTGGCTATTCATCCTCGACTTGTTGTGGTCAGGAACTTGGATGCCGCAACCGGTTGGTCGGACGGAGGTTGCCCAGCGTGGTCGCACTACTGAAATATGACCGCTGTTTCTGTGTGAGATGAACTCGCCGATTCCATCAAATGGGGCCCTTGGAAGGCTTCCACTGCACGTTTTCCTCCGTGTATTTTGGCCTCAAGTTAGCTGTTTCTGAGCTCGTTTTCTGCAGTCCGTTGCACAAAGGTGGTAGTTGAGCGAGAGCTTCCAGCTAAAGCTCGGCCAAAAGTTATGCTTGAAACTCGCTTATTGTTTTAAAACTGCAATGGGGTGTCATTTTGTGGTGCACCCAACTCTTGTTCTGCGTTAACGTGTTCTTTAAGTGCATGCGCAGCACAGGGCGTGGCAAAAATCAATTTATTGATTTATTTGATGAAGAGGTTAAACGTTTTTGTGCTCCGCCTGCTCTCTTTGAGATGTAATGTTTCTCCTCAACTATCGTGTTTCTAATAAACACCGGGTGTTGTGTTTACCATTGCCTTGTATTATGAGAAGGCTGATTTATTTCAGAATCTCGAGGACTGATCGCGCTGAGGAACACATTCCATCGTAATTAGAAGCAGCTGGCTTAGCAGCCATGGGTGCTACCCTACATTGCTGAGCGGTCTCAGGCCATTCCTTGATGCCGATGCAGCTCAGCGCCGCCTGGCGAGCCCGCCCTCCGCGGTTGCCCTCTGTAATCGCTCCATTAGTGCGACGCGCAAGCATCTCAGATTTGGCATTTCTCGGTATTTTTCTCCAGTATGTGGTGAACTCCCGCCACTTTGCGTTGGAGTAATTCAAACTCGCACTTTCATGTTTATGAAAGTGTTTTTTTGCGGCGCGATGGTAAACGTTTTGTGTAAATCCGCCCTTTGAAAGTAGTTCGTAGTTGAAATTTTAACTGTATCCGCTCCGTCATGTATTCTGAACTGTTTCCCCAGTCTCTATTTTGGAATGCACGCTCACGTGTGTGTGAGTGCACGTACTACTTGTGTGCCCGCGTGAACTGCGCCCGGCTGCTACGCAAACATTTGCGTTTTCCAAGTCGTTTGTGAACTAACTGTGTGCTCGAAAACGGGGGGAATTTTTCTACCCGTCCAATATACTTGGATACTTTGAGTACCCTTCCGAGGTGCATAGCGACAACTTTGAGTACCCTTCCAAGGTACTTAGCGACAACTTTGAGTACCTTTCCAAGGCACTTAGCGACTACTTTGAGAACCCTTCCAAGGCACTTAGCGATTACTTTGAGAACCCTTCAAGGTACTTAGCGATTACTTTGAGAACCCTTCAAGGTACGTAGCGATTACTTTGAGTACCCTTCCAAGGTACTTAGCGACTACTTTGAGTACCCTTCCAAGGCACTTGGCGACTACTGTATCGGGCGCTGGAGTTACTCTACTCCGCAAACTTGAGCCGAAAATTTCCTTCATCAACGCGCAGCGCTTCTCTGATGCGCTGACACGCTTGCCTTCGTGTCTGAAATTGGCAGCCAATTTCATGGCGATTTATGAGCATGATTCGAGACAATTTTTACTCTGAACCGTCTATGACGATATGACGTGAAGCTGCTGCAGTACTTGGTAGTGCAACTTGTGTACCTTTGGTAGTTGAATTCGTAGTTTTCCTTGTTGATCTGACAAGATGCCTGTCTTCTGGTTGAGATGAAAATCATGGGAAGTTACTGCAACCTACTAAAGTGTCATCTTCATTTCCCAGTGAGTGGTCAGTCTTCAGGAGAAGGATTGAATGTGGCGCGGTGAATGTAAGAGAGTAATTGAAAACAGACAGCGGTCTGCATCGTCAGTTGCACGGGTGTTTGTCTCAGTCAAATTTGTATGGAGTGCGATCCTGCATTGCGCTCATGTTTCTGGGCAGATACTAACGTCGTAACGTTAGAGCTGATGTACTTTGACGACAGCTACATCTCAAGATAAAAAGACTTGAATGCTTCTTCGTTTTAAAAGTTTGCTAGTGAAAATGTTGCATAACAATCATCTTTAAATGGAGGACAAGTGTCGGGATATTTAATTTTCCTTGTTGCTCAAGAACAGACGAAACTTATAAATTTAGTATTACAGCTACAGAATTAGTAAAGAACTTGAGGATCGTCGTTATGGAAGTGTTCAGCTGGACTCATGAACCATCCCAGTTTTAGGTGTGCTCAGATGCAGTAAACTTTAGGCACATAGGAGGAGCGTTAGACGGTTTAATGCAAGTGTAGCGTCATTTAAAAGTTTGGCCGATTTCAATTTATTAAACTAGTACAATGATTTTGATGATTGCAAGCAGTACAGCCAGTTTGTTTTGTCGAAGGACTTTAAAATAATTGATTTTTATTGCAAAGGATCCTAATTGACCTGCGCTAAAAAAATCGCGCAATATTCCTATGCTAAATATTTAAATTGCCTAGCGGCGTAGCAGGGTCTTTAATTTGGCTTTCTCTTGGCGCATGAACTCGTAAGAGCAGGTTTTATTCGAGCTTGTTGAGAGGTTCTTGCAATCTGCCCGGTAATAAATCCGAGTATTTCTTTTGATGTGCCTCATGGAGGACGAGCTGTTGCACTGCTACGTTTTGTGATTAAATTTTCTCTTGAGATGAGGCTCACTCGTAAATAGAGGCATTTATCTTTGAGATATTGAACGAACACCACGACTTGCAGCTTGAGTTGCTTGGTGAAGGAGCCTTCGCTCGATTGGTTGAGTGCAGCGGGGAGGCGGGGGCGAAGTTGAGTTAGGAGCTCAGCGGAGTTCCCTGAACTTGTGAGGCTTGGAATTGATCTCCGACCAATTAACTCGGCGCTCTCACCAGAGCCGCGCTGCTCCTCTGAGAGCAGCATGGAAAGGGGCATTAGTACGTAGACTTGGTGGCGCACCAATTAACATGCACGGAACTTCTGGGAGTGATCCGCCATTACTCTCTTTGTAGCCGTCTAATTTTCGTACTTATACGTTGTCTTAATACTATAGCGATGGATTGTGGCGGTGTGTATCCTAATTTGTATTTGTAATTTCTGTAATTTACCATTCTAACAGTTAACGCTGATTAAAAAATCTACGTTTGCCAAAATTGGTGAATTCTTCTTAATTATTCCATTATTGATATGAGTGATATAAATACTCGTCGATATTTGGCGAATGGATCCAAACATTGAACTCTGCATAGGGACCTGCCTCGCTAGGGACGCCCCTGAATCTCGCATGCTAAAGCGTCGCTGAGGAACGGACGCTCTCCCTCGAAATTCCAGCCAGGAGCCGAGCCCTGAGTTGCCGGCCCAGCTCCGGGCCAGCACCGTCTCGGTGCGTGCGGTGCGAACAGCGCCACACTGGGGTGCAGCTCCTCCTCCTGCCCGCCGCAGAGGCCGGCCGTCCTCCGCCTCTGTAGGGGGGAATCGTTTGGCTGCTGCGGAAGGTTCTCGACGATCTCGGTAGTATTTCGGGCTGCTCACTCATGTGGGTAATTACTCGTGCTGCGAAATGTGGAGTTATGGAATTTGTAACTTCCTGGTTGAGTGTTAAAAACTTGTCCAATTATAGGAATAGAAGATTTTAAAACCTCCATAGTCCTTATTCAATTTTATTTTAAGCTTTATTTTGGAAGTGATTTATAGACGCAAAGTCTAGTGAAAAGTTACATTAGGTAATGCGAAAGTAGCGATACATGCTTCCTACATTTTCACACCACAGTTTGTCAGATGAAGCAATAATGCAGTTTTCTTTATCGTCTACATTTCTAATGTGGTCTACAGTGAAGCTCTCAGAGAGAGGAAAATCTCCGATTCTAAAATATTAGGCGTTACTGCTGAGTAAGCGTAAAATACTTAGTAAAATGTATGTATTTAGGGGGAGATCGAATTGAAAATTCGGGGAAGTTTGATAAGTGTGCGGCTTCAGTAGTAACCAGCCGAGTGATCTTTCGTGAATTTATAAGTGAAGTTGTGTAATCGTGAAAGTTTAGGATGTCAGCTGTACATATCTACGCAACTGGTAACCGTTATAGCGAACTGCCTTCCTTCGTAGAGAATTCATTTCCCTTGTTTCTTTCTTAGCAAGAATGGGTTGCGTTTACAGGCGCGATACGTCGCATGTCTGCCCAATGATTTTCCTCTTCAGATCTTCGTGGTTGCGGTTGTAAAACCTTTTTTTTGTTGGTATATTTCAACTGGTGGACTCGCAGGATATCCCTGCTATTGGTCAGGATGAAGTTGATTTAATTACTGGTTACTTTTCATTGTCATCTGAAAGTCGAGGAATGAGAACATTACTTTGAGAATGAGAACTTTGAACATTATTAACTTATTCAATGCGAA
Organism: Orchestia grillus; assembly: GCA_014899125.1. Taxonomy (NCBI): domain Eukaryota; kingdom Metazoa; phylum Arthropoda; class Malacostraca; order Amphipoda; family Talitridae; genus Orchestia; species Orchestia grillus. Next base: position 6,955 of record VOMN01018839.1, read on the forward strand.
ACGGACTTTGCTACTGAGCTGGGAGGACCAAAGAGCCTCTTCCTCTGGAGAGAAGAAGTGGCCCTGACCTGCGAGCGGTGCCGTGCGATGGAAAACACAGCTGTCGCTCATGTGGGATTCATTGGTAACGAAAGGGTTGAAGGCTAAGTTTTTGTTCACAAATTTGCTAAAATATGAATAAAAAAGGTACAATGTAGACAAGAGGCAGCCATCGGAGTTTTAACAGAGAAGCGATCCCAGGAAGTCGTGACTCAGCGGTTCCCATGCTCCATCGGCGTAGGATAATACTTCTGTTTCCCGATGCACAGCGAGCACAACACATGTGTATCATAGAGTTTGTACTCAGTTCGGCATGTTTGTTTTCTGTTTTACATCTGAATTAATTGTTGACTAATCTATGAATTAAATCACGTGGATTTACTCTTATAATACTTCAACAAATTGAGCACTGTTTCAATCGATTTTTGCGAACAACTCGGAAATTGGGGCTGCTAATAAGAAAATGTTGCATTCAAAATTTGGTGCACTGCGAGTATAGTCAAATTCAGATGATAAAAATTTTGAGTTTGATTTCACATGTATAGGAGATAGGGGAAACATTAATTGTAGATGAATGGGTTTACTGGCTTTTATTCATGAAATCTTCCTCATTATGGTTTGATAGCACGCATTTAGAACCAAAGAGTCTTGAATTAATAATGTTGTTAACATGAGAGGCTCTGAAATGCAGTGTAAAGTCCGTGTTGCAGCCCAGTCCGTCGTGTGTGTCCGTCGCCGGTAATATATTCCTGCGGCGATAGGCACTTCGCGCTCACCACCTTGAGCTCAATGAGCGCAGCAGCATCTGCTCAGCGCCAGCCTCACAAACAAACAGCAATGAAGATCGCACCGGTGATTGAGGCACCTAGCCTAAACACTTCCCTGTCCGCCCCTGCAGACCAGACCACCTTCTGCAGCGGCTGGGGGCACTTCAGGCGTCTAGCACCCCTCTGCTGCCCGCTCGTCTTATCCCCTGCAGCTGAAGGGGCGCGCGTGCCACACGCTTCCCAGTCGGGGCAACCTGCGTCACTCTTTCTCTCCGGAGTTGCTTTTTCAGTAACACGTTTTTATCGTGTAAATCAAATTTACGTAAAATTAGGAGCTTTGCATGAAGTGGTGCACTGCTGCTCATGAGAAATATGTCTTCGTAGAGAGGGAACATTTATGGCATTACTCATTTGTAGAAAAAATAGAGTAATATAATGAGAGTTTCGTGTACAATTAAGGGAGAAAAATATGGTTCAGCGTTATTTCTTTCTATTTTCGACAGTGAATAAATTACGGAAGTTTCTTCAAATTTAAAGATCAATTTTGAAATTTTGTAAATATGCCAAATTTTAATGTAACCGATCATGTTGAATTCTGCACGGTGCATAAACCAGCAAGGCCTTGCAAACCTGCTGCCGTGTGACGTCTTCCATTTGGCCCCCGACGCTCCAGTGACTGATGGTCTGCGCGAGTCCATTAAGGGGACCACGCTTTCTTCGAATCAATTACACATACATTCTTCTGTAGCGTGAGGAGCGGAAGGTCCATTCTGGCTGCAGCCAAAGATACCGGTTACAAAACCGCCATGATTGAAGGAAGACTTGTTCCGTCCAGGCCTGGCCATCTACTCCTTGAAGCACGACCCGCTGGGCACGAGACCTTCATCGCTAGCGGCACAGCCGGCCAGGCGTCTCATCGTCCCTCTAACTTATGAACTAAATTAATTTTTCTCGTTATCTGACTGAGAGGGTCAGGTTGTCCCTCGTCCCTGAGTCGAGCTTGGCGAGCCTGCTCTGGGGTTCGGTCGGGGTTGATTAGGTCGCGTACGTGCTACTTTTGTGTTCAAAAAACGATAAAAAATCGATCAGACGATGCTTCATTCCTTCAAATGACGGTCATAAATGAAATCTAATGTTTATTGTTTTTCCTTGTGAGCTAAATAGAAAACGCAAAATTTAAGCCTGTCTACACAATGGTACGTGCACAGCTGGAAATAATCACGCAGCGCGCCCTGAGTGCCTTCGTGCGCTCTGCAGGTCTTTCTCCGCGTCCGGTCATGGCGTTACGGTTTCAATGTGCCTGAGTTGCTGCGAGTACAGTGCGATCATGTGAGCCCGAAATGATAATGCATCTCATGTAAAGTTCCATCTCTTGAGTGTTAACAAAACAGAGAAAAGGCTCACCTTTACTCATTTATTAAATCTTGAGCTCAAAAGACTACGCAATTAATACCCAGAATTGTCGCTCTACCTTCTTGGTTTCCATTAACTTAATGTGATTTTGAATTCAAACCTCATATTTCTAAAAATGTCCAGTTTAGTCCTCGCAAAATTCGTGTGATGTCAAGGCGGTGGCTGTCCTGCAGCGCGCGTGGGCGCAGGAGGCTGGGGATCAGCTCACACCGCTGAGGGGACACAGCGCTACCTGTTACTGGACACACTGCAGCTGACAGCTACACTGGTCGGCCACGTGTACCTGACAGGCCTCGCTCTGCTTCCCATTTAATATTGACCACTTAATAACCGACCTCGACGCTGCTCAGCCTCCGCCCACTGATCCCAAGGCCCGCGAAGAGGTCCATCTAATCTGTCCATTCGACGGTGCTCAAATTGGTGGATTCCGAAGGTCCGAAACTGAGCGCGTATTTCGCCTGGCTTAGTTTCACGTTTCCTGCAGCGATGTTTCTTAGGTTAAGATCGCCCACCAGGGGGTCACATCGCAGTAAATGCATGAATCTCGCTGAGGAGTTCACACCAGCCGGGAAGGGGGGAGTTCGCTGACCTGGCAGCTCTCCTCACGTACGTCACAATGCCAAAAATCTTCAGCATAATAATAATGATAACATCAATTTAAATTCTGTTCATCGAAATGTAAAGAAGACTCCATGTTTGCCAATTGGACCTCACTCCTCTATGATCATATAGCTCTCCCGGTCCACCAGGATAGTTGGCCCTGAATGGATATCCGCGCGTTATCAATTCTGATGATGAAGAGGCGTGGCGCTGTCGCTTCGTGTAGTATCAGAGACCGGAGTACCGCTACCCAAAGCTCTGCTGATGTACTCCGTCTGCGAGCACACGTTGGTTGCAATTAAGGCCTGCGCTGTTTTGATGGCACGGCCATGATGGATGGGAGCGTGTGCTCCGCTCGAGCCCGTTTGCCGACAGCGTTGTCGGAGCCGATGAGAGGCGGAAACGTTTAGCTCGAGGTGGTGAGCATTTCGCCGCACTGGGCGGGGCCTCAGACAGCAATACTCTGAGCGTAAATGCCTTACTGCTTGTTCTAGCGTCCTGCGAGGTAGTGCATTGACATCGGATTTTACTAGTAATTCACTTGCCTTCATTTCGAGTTGCTGAAATTTGTTGGAATGTTTCTCCGGCGTTTGATGTGCCGTGCTTCTGTTCGTCTGTGAGCGAGTCGAAGTTTCAAACAATGTGCATAACTGAGTTGTGCAAAGCTCCCTCGTGTCGCCCACCTCCACGAGTGTTGGCCATTATAGAACATATAGAACATTGCAGGCCATGGAACATTCCGGTGGCGACACAAGAGACGCGCAGGGACTTTTGGCGCCGTGATGCTTGCAAGCCCTGAAGGCCGATATGTGTGTGCTGCACTCATTATAGTAGCGTTTTTTTAGAAATATTTTTTGCGTACGTTCGTTGATTTGCTGTTATTTATTTGAAAATTATTTTGGTATCATGTTAGTATCCATTTTACCGAAACATTGAATGTTTTTCTTACTAGAAATCGAAAACTTTATTTGGGCTGTCAGACTTTCATTAAATGAAATAGAATGGAACTCTGTGGAATGCTGTAGGCTTCTCACCTTATTGCGTGTACCGCGGTGTAGGAAAACCTAGCCTCGATGGGATGTTATTTTAATTGAATGTGCGTTGGCAGGAAATAAATGCATTTCTTTTCATTGGAATGTTTTTGGAGGTCATCAAAATAATATTCTCGGATGTTCGTTACGATCATTAACCGCCGTCATATTTGGCGTATGTTCTGATGGCGGTTAGTGAATCGATCGCCTGTAATCTTTAAACAGCTCACTTCGGTGGCAAGTGATCAAACCTCGAGACCGCGTGGCGGCGACGCCTGCGACTGCGTACGCGCGCTCCTCTCAACTGACGCAAATTTGAGGTCTCTCGTGCGTTCTCAAAAGAAGGCTTTAGGTGAAAATTGGTTCTGAAAAGCCTTCTATTCAGAAGTAAAATCTAATGTAGACCTAAATTGCATTTCTTGTTAATAATTACAGAAATGTTATATTTTCTACGTTTGTTTTTTACGAAAATGCAGTGGTACCTGACAGTAACTCATTATAACCGTGTACATTTTGTTTATGTTTATTTTGGTTCATGAACAAGTCAAATAAATGTAGCAAATTTGTGTGCTAACTATAAAGCGACTTTTGAAGTTCTGATTTGGCTCAGCTTAGCGCCCGCGTTGAGCAGAAGTCGTGCGTCTAGGTCGACACCGAGTCTCGTCACCGAGCTGAAATACTGCGGTGTTGCCGGCCGCGACCAACGAAATGCATTACAGAGGCTCGCTCAGTGCCTTGTCAAGCTGTGCTGAGAGCCTCGCTAGTCGTGTTCATTTGGAGCGGTGACAGCGTCAGCAACTTCATCGGAGATCTTTCTGGGCCTTAAAATGGTCTGTGTCGCTGATCCCCCGCCTGTCAGACACGGGTTATGTGCACGACAGCGCAGTGCCGACACCGTGACCAGAGTTGTGGGGCTGTCCTCTGCTTCGACGCCGTGCTCTCATGTCCTGCACCTGTGCTCAGGATGTAAACATGCGCTCATTGCTTCGTGAGTTCCCTTTTGCAAACATTAGATTTGTTCGCTGCGATCAGGAAGGGAGAGTCCTGCGAGCCGTAATGCTACGTGTGTTTAATTTTTCATTTAATGTATCTTCTGGTAAATGATGATTCTTTAGTACTTATATTTATTCAAATTTCCTATTCTGAAATAGTAACATATTATTCTTCTGGTAAATGATGATTCTTAAGTACTTATATTCATTCAAATTTCCTATTCTGAAATGGTAACACATTATTCTAATTTCACTTGTACGAGTAATTCTTCCGTACTTGTACACATTCCTTCACAGGGCACAGGACAGGCAATAGGTCAGGTTCGCCCATCGCACCCTATGGGCACTCGGGTCTTAAGGGCACTGTTAATTACGTTACTTCAGCCGTAGGTAGGCCATCGTGGTTTTATCTTTCGTGGCCACTTTACTTTCAATTTTCACGCTTTTTTTACTATCTCATCTTTGTCAATTCTTCCTCTTCATTTTCGACTCACTGTTTGTATGTGTAGGGAATCCTGTGTAGGAACACACCTTACGTATAGATTACCCGTTTTCTATAGTCTATACGAGATGGTCCTTTCTCTTCCCTCACTTGAATCACAGTTCATGTGGATAGCGAGCTTTAAGCTAACAAATAATGGAATCTTTTCGTATACATATTGCATTTCCAGCTAATGGTATCTGATCGGTTGATGCATATTCAATAAAGAGTTTTCTTTTGCGCGTGAATAGCTTCGTTAGAGAAGTGAAATGGAAATAATTATTCAAATTCATTTAAAAATGGTAACTTATTTTCAGTAATGTTGGCAATAATAGCTCACATATTTCGAGTTAATGCACACTTTCGTGGTCTTTCCTCTGCTATTTTTACTGACGGCCTTAACGTTTTTTGTAGATCTTCTGTGCTAGAGAGTTGACTCTAAAACTTAATTCTATGAATTCTGCAATTTTGCGTTAGGGAATGACTTCACCGCCTCCGAATGTGACTGTCACACCTCAGCGTTGCGTCAGCTGTGAGTAGACCTATTCAGTGAGGCGCTCAGTGGGCACGTCTCAGCGGAGGGCCACGTCAACTCAGTGGGCACGTCTCAACGGAGGGCTGCGTCAACTCAGTAAAGGGCTGCGTCAACTCAGTGAAGGGCTGCGTCAACTCAGTGAAGGGCTGCGTCAACTGAGTGAAGGGCTGCGTCAGCTCAGTGAAGGGCTGCGTCAGCTCAGTGAAGGGCTCAGCGTGAGAGCAGCGACACACAGAGACTCATTTCAGGAGCCTTCACCACAGTCGCCTCGTCTGTCACCTCAGCTGCCGCAGGCTTCAACAAGGGCCTTCTCATCAGTCTTCTTTTGCACGACAAAGCCCCGGGTTTTTCATTGATGAAACTCAATGATCGTTAAAAAATTCTTCATGTGCTTCACAGATGTTTCTTCCTTGCATGTTTTAAGTTATCGGTTGTAAATTTCCAATGAAAAGTGAGTATTAAACTTCTATGCTTCTAATCAAGGATGCTTGGATTATCTGGCGATAGTTCATTAGACATAAAGACTTTTTTGTAGAGTAAAGTAGTCTTTGAGTGAACTTAAAATCTCTATATATTTTCAAGGAAAAGGGAATATTAAATCAGACAGCTACGTCATACGAAGCTCAGATGGTGAATAGATAATTACTAGTAGTTACTATTATTCTTCTTGTGTTCTTCGAGTATTGCGATGAATGTATTTCATTTAGTAACGATTATATCAGGCAGAACCAGAATTAAGAGGTGTGTGTATTAGGAGACGCCACGTGAATATCTGTGCAGTAAAACTCAACTCGAGAAAATGCAAGGCGTGCCCTGAGTCCATATGTGGGAGTCAACTGCGTGTGTCAAGGGCTCAGTGAACACGTTCTGAGGTGAATTCTCCATATACCTGTCAAATCTTCATACTCGACAATGTAAAGTGGAAAAACTTCTCAAGTTATACAACAGAAGGAGAGGTGATCACGTTTGTTTAGCCTGACTGATTCACCTAATACACATGACTGATTATTCACCTTAATCTGAGGAGGTCTACACTAGGTAAATATAATCGGACCCTTATCGTCCTTAAATTAAGATGTACTCTTTGCTGTTCGTATTTGAGCGGTGCTCTCCCCAGCTGGTCTTTCTCACGGGCTTGAGCGAACGCCTCCATGTTGCTCGGAGGTGCCGCCCAGCCTCGACTTGTGAAGTGTTCGCGTGAGGTTGGACTTCGCTAGGGGTGCGGGCCCGAGTGGTTGCCCTCTGCAGGTCTCAGGGACTTGGCGAGGTCCTGGGCCCCACCAGGAAGGTGTGCTGATGGTGTCTGTCCGCGTCAGCCGCGCTCCTCAAGCGTATTCTCAGCTGGGCTCGGCCCAGTGGGGCCAGCAGAGCTTGGCGCAGGGGTGTGTCGAAGCTGTAGTTAGTTGCAGGCTCTCGAATTTCTCTTTGCTCCGTGTCACGTCCTGCTCGCAAGGGAGACCGTAGTGCTGCGTAATTCACGTTTCGTACGAGCGTCGTTGGATTTTGTTTTGACTCTCACTTCAGATATACGTCTCGTCAAGTTGATCGTGCTGCCATTTTTGCCGGCCGCTGCAGGCTTGGCCGACCCAGACATGGAAATAGATCGTGCTTCGTAGATGCTCAGCGCTCTGCTGTAGCTGCACTGAATTGAGCTGACGCTTTTCTTATAATTGCAGTAGTCTCTGTCTTAATAACTGCACTACGAGAAGCGCGATTAGCTTCAGTGTTATCTTACGAATGCTGTACGTTCGTAATTGTGTTCCTCGTACTTCACAAGCGGGCATCAAACCAAACATCCACCGCATGCAGGGCTCACGTCCCAAGTTTTAAGCTGAAGTGATCATGACTGACGCGTTAATCTGACACCATCTTGTCCCGAGTCTCGGCCGTGCGGCCTCCATTGAAGGCTCCATTGCAGCAAACCTCAATTGCTGCTTTGGAAACACCGGCGAGATGAGCTTTGTGATTGACGGGCCTACTTAGTCTTCATTTAGTGCCACTGTGTGTTTAGCACCATGCGTAATATTCTTATATCTTTGCAAATAATATTAGCTCCGCTGGCTGAATGTTTGACCCGCGCCCTGATGGATCACTGGCTCAGTTTTAATGCTCAACTCAAATGCAGTCAAGTATCGTTTTGTTCTGCCACTCCAATCGGTGAAATTTTACCCTCGGGGGAGGGAAGGAGAATTATGTTGTATGGTTTGTGGTTGTAATGATGATTGATGAAGCGAAGTTCTCCAGTTTTGGGCTGAGTGGAAGTCATCGGCGCCCATAAAGCACCAAACTCGCCTCGCATCAACAACAAGAGAAGGGTGCGTCAGGGGTCGTTTTATTGACGGAAAGTTACTGTTCTCTCCTGAAGGTGACCGGTCTGTTGTGCACGCGGTCTTCCTGTGCGAGTGTTGTTGGTGCTCATTGTGCATCTGATAGTGCCTGCCCTATGTTGTGGTCGGTGGCCATCCCGAGGTGCTCCTGCCTCTGCTTAATGATCATTTTAAAGCAGCTGTCTTTTGAAACCTGGAATTGCTTACTTTTTTAATGCATTTTGTTGGGAGATGAACACTTCTTTGGATATAATTTTTCTGATTTAACTCGTTGACTCCGATTCTCCACAAAGGAAAAATTACATGCCGGCGAATATCTCTACTGTGGATTTAAAAATGAAGGATTTTGGTTTCNGAAGAAAACTCGAAAATTTGTATTTATACACGATAGTGCTTTGGTTACACTAGGTTAGGTTAGATGATTGCGTGTACCATTTATGACCCACTCCGGAGTCAACGTGTTAAAGTGAAATTTTTTATCGGGAAAGTGAGAATTGAATAAATTTTAATAATAAACTGTGTCACAAAACTGGTACTCTGCCTCCTGCAGCCTCCTAGTGAGCTAAAGATATCGCCTTCTAACACCCAACTCGTCCTCGACCATTTAGCTATTTTAAAATAATCAGCCCGTGCCCGAGAGATGAAGTGGAAAACAGCTTGTTTTGTTACTGTCTTTTCTCGGAGACCTTTTTTGTAGTATTTCTGTTCTGTGACTTGCATCTTAATAAGCACCAGAAGCCGGTCTCTGTGTCGTAGATGTAGTAATCAGCATTACATTTCCCAATCTCATTGATACATTCACGACCATTTCTCCCAGCTTTATGTTAATTGAATGCAAAAAACAGACGTCACTGAATAAACCACGATAGTAGTTTTTTCTAACCCTAAGATATGAAATCTTAATTTTTTGCTGCGGTTGAATTAATTTTAACGTCGGGGCGACATCCTCATTTCGGTGCTGCTGCCACCATCTTTACGTTCCCTGGGACGCGACTCAGTGACCTTTATTAATCGAGACGCCTCATCGGCTCACTGCTAAATTGCGTCTCATTAACTCGGGCTTTGTCTCTGTCGTATGAGACTTTTTGCTTTGCGTTAATTATTGCTTGCTGTGCCTGCGGTGCTCCTCCGACCTGCACATTGCGTCAGGGATGATTGCCGCGCCGGTAGTCAATAGAGCCTCAACGCAAGGAAATATAGGGTGAGCGTTCAGGCAGCGCTGGGGGATTCGTAAAAAAGACATTCATGGTTACCTTGGGGCTTCTTAATTACTCTCGCCCCAAGGATGGGGCTTGCCGAAAATGATTGTCTTTGGTTGTGGAAATTGTGCTCTTCGCAGATTTGCGAAGGCACACCTTATACAGAAAGCGGCGGTACCCCAGTGTGGCCCGGGCGTGAAGGTGAAGGTATCTCTAAGGTATCTAAGGTGTAACGGAAATTGTGCTCTGCAGTGAAAATTCACCCCCTCTTGTACCGGGGCTGTCGTGCGCTATTGACGCTGTTGTCAACGTTACTTCTGGAAATCTTGTGCTAGTTTAAATTTATTGATGAAATTTGTACTGTGGTATGACAGGGTGATTAAGAAGGTGGCCATGCGATGGTGGCGGTAGTCAGTGTTGGGATGCAGTAATCAGTCAAATACCGACTTGAAGGCAGCGGTGCAGTTTTCCAAACTGCCAGACTCGTGCAGTGTAGTGTAACTCCTTTTTAGATGATTTAGTTATCACTAACTCATTTTATTAGTTACTTTTTGAAAAAAATAACTTATCTGTAGCAGCTAAGAGTTGTTACGTGTGTGCACGTGGCCCTCTATCTGCCTGAGAGGGCTGGCCACTCGTGTCTGGTGCACGGCGCAGCGGTGCCTGCGCTGCCTGTCTGACGTGCTGCAGGCTGGTAAACCAGAAGCCCCTTTATCCTCTAGGCCGTAGTTACTTGTCGAAGATAATTCATAAAAACCCTAATTTATTAGTAAATACTTGAAATGGCTATTCAGTAATCATTTTCATTTGAAATTGAGGCCACAATAATATAATTTGAACGTTTTTACACGAATTTCTTTTTGAATTTCAAATAAGTATGTCATCTCAGCACACTTAAGAAAAGTGGTGTTATTGAAAGAACTTTTCATTTAATTTGAATAATTTTTATTGCTGTGCAGGATTAATACTAGTCTTCAGTAGTTAAGCGTTTGACGTTTGAAGGAGGTCCAAAAGAAGGATGCGTGACATGATGCATAATTCACTTCTATTGTCTCCGTATTGCTGCCATGGGGGAGTGATGGTGTGTCTTTATAGTCCTAGATCTTCTAAGGGAAAGGTAGCACTACACAAGTTATGTCGGACTGTCTAACAAGTGGTGTTTGTACGTGCCGGAACTATTATAAAATATCGCTAACTATTGGTGATGACTCCATATATCGGCCCTCCATTTATGTATAAGCTTGCTCTGTTTCTCTTTCGAGAAAATCGAGGATTTTTGACGTCTTGTATATTGTTCATTTTTTTTACATAACTATTTCCGTGTGACCCTAACTTCCAAACTCTGTTTCGCTCACGTGTTTACTGTGCAGTCTGTTATTTTTTTAGCGGTCCCACATGACGTGTTCGTTAGAGCGAGACGTGCGTAGGAGGCGCGCGTGCGGGCGCGTCTGAGGGCACACACTGGTGCGGCCGCCGCTCCTGTTTAAGATTTTTGGCTGCGATGAGTGACTCTCTAACACGGTCTTTTGAGGCGCGCTCGAGGCACTCCTGCGGCTGTGTTCCGTGCGCTGTTGTGTGGCGTCATATACATACATCATATATATGTATGTGGCTGCTCGCTGTATGCCACCATGTGGTGTGTGGTACTTGTGGTCGTACGTTCGAATGTTTGCGCCTGATGTACACAGGGTGTGCGCACATGACTACATGTGTATCGCTGGCTTGATGCGATTGTTTCCTCCGTTTGTGAGAGAGTTGTTCGCTTGTGTAGACTGTTGAGTATTGGCTTGCACGGCTGGAGAGCTTGGCAGTGAAGCGTCTTCACGAAAGAAAGAAAAATCGTTTATTCCGATATCACTCACATACAGTGCATGGTACATCGGGTTTTCAATCAGTAAAACTGCAGCCTTAAATTAAAATGTGAAAGTCAACCGACACTTCTGATTATGATCAGTGATTACAACCTTAAAATTACGGGTGGAAGTCGCGTTGAAAATTATAGCCTTAAAATTAAAATGTGAGAGTCGCAAGAACATTCTACTAGACATGTTACTTGTTACATAGAATGAAATATCGATGATATCGAGTATATAGAGCTGTGTTGCGTTAGGTAACAATAGTTGCCTATATCGTGATACATACGAGGTGCTACGAACATTGCCACACCTTACTACTGGTACTTTTGAGACAAATTATGGTAAAAAAATCAAGCAGGAAATGATGACGAGTGTGAATGGAAAAGTCTGCATTTTACAAGGCTTGAACGCAATTAGGAATCAAGGATGAGTGACGCTAAAGTAAATTTCGAGGCTAAGATTGGAAACATACAGATATCCATGCATGCATATATACATTGATATGTATACGTTTGCGTTACTGCTGGGATTCAAAATGACGAGACACTTTACCCTTCAAATCATTTAATGACCGGAAATTTTTTAGGCGCAGAGGAAGATTTGTAGCATGCGGTAGCACGAGATTCTTAGCCAGTCAATTTTGAAGTAAAATACTGATAAAAGATCATTA
>VOMN01018841.1:0-54280 GCA_014899125.1 Orchestia grillus
AAATACACTTTTTCTCGAACGTTACGAATACTTATTTGACCCAATGTATTTGCATGTTCCACTAATTAATACGTAGAAAAAAGCTTGAAACGGTGCATTATATTTGTATTGATCCTCTCGTTGCCGCCAAACCGTTCTCTTGCAGTCCGGATATATCGAGAGTGTACCACTGTTTAGGCCACTAAACACTAAACTACTCAATGATAGACACAGAGGGTACTTTTAAGACTATTACAACTAATATACTTATCGACTGTTTTTGAGGATATATCTGTGAATATCACGATTGAATTACTCAACTTAGAACATGTAATTCTGTGAATAACACGGTTCAATAACTCAACGACTCACACAAACTGTTCTATTTTCAATGTTGATACTGAGTTATTTCCTGGGAGCACAGTGCTTCATGCAATCTAGAATTGAAAATGAAGAAGCTGCTGTAGATAAATTCAAAGATTGCAGCACCGACTGAGCTTTAGTTCATTCGTTATTGGCTTAAAATACTATGGCTTTCCTGAGCCATATTCATTTTACCATGATTATTTTACACTGAAAATGACAGTGTAAAGCGAAAAATAATTCGAAACTTCCAAGCTTCGGTCGGTCAGCCTTGAAACTCAGAGGTTACATGAGCTCAGCAAGAAAATTGATTGGCATTCGATTCCTTTGTGGCTTCAGCAACATGGCCGCAATGATCGGCTCAATGCTATCACGTCAAGTTTTTCCATCATAATAATAATTATAAAATATGCGAGACTTACAAATTTAGTCTTTCGTATTCAATCACACAGACCTGGCCGCTGATCACAAAGCATGTCCATTACCGCTGCATGGAGCACGCAAGAGGCTTTCAGTGCCAAGGAATATACGAATAAGTTATCAGTAAAGGCTTCGATAAGACCTTGGGAAATGAACCGGTTCTCTGTTAAAGGTGAAAGCATGTATTCAAACACGAAATAGATATTCAGAAAAAGTCTCAATAAATTTTCAGATAAAGACAATAGGAGTGCATGGAAATACGCAACAAACACTTAACGAAATTATCAATACATTTTAGGGAAAAAACTCAACAGGCATCCAGGAAAAGCTTCGCCCCATTTTGCTCTCTGGAGACAAATGAAGGAGCTGCATATCTCAGGCCAGGTCAGATGCCCGTGACTCATTTGGCGAGACCCGCCACTCCGCCATATTGGAACAGGACAATCTTTTCGCAGCGCGCGCCTGCAATATTAACGTGGCCTCCAATTGCGAATGTTGACATCGTAGAATATTGACATAAAACGGTCATTTGAGGCTTAATGAGTCGCGTGAGCAAACCGTTTCCATTGTTGCACACACGCATATGTCATTAGTTCCTACATTACGTACTGCTCGCATGAGAAAAACCTAGCGAAATTCAACAGGCCACTGACGAACATATCCATTATTTCAGAACTTAAAGCAATCATCTGTGAATAGCACTACGACTCTATCAGACGATGCTGAAACATTAAATTTAGAAAATTCAAAATTTTGAAAGTTCGAGACTGTAATTGGTGATCCAAGAGACAAATATCGGTGGTGACACAGGTATCGCGCAAAAAAGGACAACCTCATCAGGATAAGTCGACAAAATGCACGAGAAGGAAATGCATGACGAGCGTTCCTGTTTATTGCTGAAGTAGGCGAGTTTGAGTCGGACTATCTCCGCTCTTGAGCAAAGAACCCTTGGCATGATCACTCAACGTCTGAAAGCAGCATCGGAAGACTCCTAAATATGGGTACCGAATGCTAAATTTGCTCTCAATTCCAAAGTCAGGTCGGAAGGAACTGTACAGTTCTATGATTTCCTTGACACGGTCTCCAGGCAATAACTGATCGTTTGTAAGATCCTTAAAAATACACTCGCTCGTATACAAAGTGTGCTCAGTTAACAGCTTATTGATGATACATATATATTGGACATTATGTGTGAATCGTTAACAGCTTATTGATGATACATACATATTGGACAATAATGGCCGCCTTTTTTGCACGAGGCCTAAACGAGTAGCAAAGTGCCCCAACATCAAATAAGTTCCAATGAATAGAGAGCGAAATTCTTCTTGCAAATTCCATTAACAATTTGGTCACACAAATAATTCACAAACGAGATGTCATTACCGGCCTTCATTAGATACAGCGTCTGGTGATGTTCTGCCCTGTGGAAAATTTTAAGCTGAACGTCTACCATTACCTTGCACTCTTATGTCATAATTACAGCTCTGTACAATTGAAGTTTAGACGCCAAAAATCGTAACTGCCCTAAGAAATTGACTGAAATTTTAAGAGTACGTCCGACTGAAGAGAGTTTTTGCCATCGTGGTCAATGAGACGCTTTCGATTGCTTCGATTGTGCATCGCCGAAGCGGAGAATAGAAATATAAATAAAGGAGCTTTTAGTCATAAATTCTTCACGTTTTTAGTGGCAATTTCTTGAATGAATAGGTGAAATATTCAGAGTTGTCCTTTATCTCCGCCGTCGCTACATGACGAATGTCCATGCACTCAACAATGGACTGTTGATGGGATGCAAATTTCCGAATGTGTGTTTATTCTCCATTGAATCATATTGCTCTAATTTATGTTTCATTTAATTTCCCTGTCCTATCTTTACACTCTAAGTGCTATAAACGAACAACGAGTGTTCCTAAACGACTTGTCATGGAAAACCCTTAAGAAAGGCTTCAAAATTCTGCATAGATATGCATGCATCCATCCGTCGCTAAACCAATTTATCCCAAGTAACTTCGCATCTCCATCTCCTGAAGTGCCGGGGGATTCTTGCCATAGTTTTTTGTCAATTCAACCTCAGAATGGTGGATGACGCTCAAGTCGGGGATTATGACTACCGCAGAGTAAATTTCACTTCTATTTTGAAACTGATTTTTACTGTGAGTGTAAATATGATCTAAAATAACCTGAAGAGCTAAGACTGAAATCTAACTTCGACGATAATATCTACGGCAACGAAATGATATTCCCTGAAGCGGTAGAAATGAGATATTTTCGTAGCTCAGTTCAACAAAATGAAATTGTTCTTCAACGGCCATAAAGTGGAGCCAATCGTCGTCCTAATTCTAGTTTCATGTTCTGTGAATCGGCAATAAAATCCTCAAAGAACTTTCGAAGGAATGAGTGCGTACACTTGATCCAAATCAGGGCCAGATCCGTCGTCAACCAAACCTGCCAACATTGGTCGGTTTGGTCCTTAGTTATCACGAATTCTTGATTGATGAGTGGCATTGCCAATATCCTATGCCCCAAACACTGGCGGACGACTGGCCTCTGGCTGACGAGTAGCAAGCATCAAGTGACAAATATTAGGCCTTTTTTTATATAATATCGTAAAATAATTGGCTGTTTAGTGACGAACGTCACACTACCGATGCCTGAGCCCCTCTAGGAGTTTTGATTTCCTGTAGTTCCCGTTCGATGACTGTGGAATTTTTTCTAAAACACGTCAACTTGTCCCCATTTACTGATATCGTTGAAGCTTCTGGAGTAAGCTCAGGTGAGTCATTTTATGATTGTAAATCAGTGATTCACTTGTCATTTAATCCTGCTTATAATCAAGCTAATGAAACAGTTATATTATGAATCTTCATTAATTGACTCATCGTTATCGATAAGAGTAAGAAATATTGAAATGCCTAGAGCAAATGAAAACTCGTTTAGGTTTATAAATATGCTCATGAACGGAACAGGTAATTATATCGATGAATTAAAATTCAAATGTTAATTTCGCAGTTGAGTAGCAAAGTATAGACAAACGATGAGTGGGTGATAATAATCTATCCTGGGGGTAAATTATTTTCTGTATCGAAATATCAAGAATTTTCTTTATTCTTCTTTCCTCGAGTACGATTAGCTGTTCATGGCTAAGGTCTTGAATACTATGTATGGGTATGGGTGTGTGTGGTACATATTCCAAACTCTGCATTAAAATGCAGAACGAATCTCTCTGTTAAATGTGTAGTGAAATTAAGAATTATAGGTTTTACGTATTGAACCTTACCACAAAATTAAGAAACGGTTTAAGCAACTTAGATGCAACTTCCAAAATTTCATTGCGGTTTATTCAAAATAACAAATGTCGCTCTGTATATTTCGTGAAGTACACTGACTTATACGTAAGCATACGTAAAAAAAATTCAATACCGGTCGCTACGTGCGGAAACTTCATTTGCTCTGGGCAACCCCTCTCGTAATAAGGCTCTAAGTTCTATTTGAAGCACTTTCGTCGTTCGCTTACCGCATGTTATGAAATTCAAGCAAAGTTTTCCATTGATTTGATTTTGCGTCCATCAGAATCTTAGACAAATAATACCATGGCTCCGAGAGCGCGGAAGAAAATGTACTGGGGATGCCAGGGTAAGCCATGAATTTTGTTACAGCAACTTTGAACTTTCTGAATTGGGTCATAACTGACGTGAAACGACGTAGGAAGTCGATTTCATTCGCTACAAGGCACGCAAAAAATATTCTGAAGACAACAGCATCCAAAGAACTCGGAGTGCTAGTAAGACTGAATTAGGTTTTGCTCTCACAATTGGGAGATAGAGGTTGCATTAATTTTGTAGCGCTCCATGCTTATTTTACTTCATTTTTTCCATCAAATGAACCTTATTGCACGCATCGGAAGAGGTAAAATACTGAGAAGTAACATTAGGTAACGGAAGCTGATCAAAGTGCTGTGCAGGGTGCGAGGGATATTTGAGAATATTTTTAGTATGTTAAATAAACAATAATAATTTAGAAAAAAAGTACATATTTAGATTAAATTTGTACATATATCCTTGATGAGACTTCCTCGTCGAATTATTCTACGAGGCCACCTTTGGCTTCACTAACTGCATGTACGTGTGTCCGAAGCCTGTGACAACCTAAAATTGAGTGGACCATATTAATTCCGGACATTACCTAGGCAATGATGGCCTTCAGTGCAGCTATGGTACTCTGAGGATCTCTATTAGTTTCCGTTTCAACAACGCTGTACTCGCAATAGTCCACAGAATTTAAATCTGGTTAGTTTTGAGCCACAAATTGGAAGTTACATGACCGTAAATATTTTACGATAATCAGTCTTGTGTTACTCTGACTGTGAGAAGGTGCTGAGTGTTAATGTAATACGAAAGGCCTTTCACTGAATGCTCTATCTATCCAGGGCTAAAAATATGTTTTTAGAACATCAATGCACCCAGCAGTATTAAGCCTAAGATCATATGGAAAAATGCGAGGTGGCAAGACATGACTTTCACAACTAACAGCTCCTAAAACCACAGTAGCTGAAAATCAAGCAAGAGTGCACCACCGTGGGTACATTTCTTGGGCTAACACCTAAATTTAATTTATTTTTCTAACTAAAAATAAAACAAATAATATTATAAAAGATTTGAGAGTGTAATGAAAATGAAAGGACGGGCCCTCCAATACTCTCGCGCTTTGTATAGCTTTCTGCGAAAGCTTATAAAACACTATTTTTACTCAAGAAAATTATGGCACTCGTGAAAGAGGACTTCTTGTGTCATCGTAATGAAACTTGAATTCTGGGTTTGCCAAGTAATACGTGGAAAGAAGAATCTAACATTTTACGAATAAGAACATAGCCTCTCAAATTCACTTTGAAAATTAGTACCAGGAAAATTATTGCCCCATAAGTGATTCGTTTGGATATCATTACGCACCGCTACTCCGGTTGCCTTATTTTTGCATGCATTAAAATAAAAACGAAGTTTCATTTCTGGAAGTCTAGTAAGGAGACAGATGAGCGCTCAAATTTATGTACTTTAGGTGCACAAACACTTTCATTTTAATCACGATGCAGCTTACCTCTGATCAATGCTTTGCTTTCGTGTTACATTGTTACTCCGCACCCATAATTTAGAAAATATATTTAAAAATATTGTGCATAAAACTAATTTACTAAAAAACAAAAAATAAAGGCAGGTAAAAACACACTAGTTCTAATTTGAAAGTTTTCTTTCTCTAGAGATTACTTATTAAATATAACATGCGATATATCGTAGCAGGGCATGCTACAATTAGTATGTATGCACTGGAAAGAAATTTTACGCACTCGTGTGCGTATTTTCTAAAATATTGAATACTCGTGTTCAAAACCTCACTTCATCCATACCCAGTCTAAATTTTTTGCAGGGCATCGATAATTTTGACCACTCAAGCAAGATATCGTCGACGGGGTGGATTCAGTGTTTATTAAAGTTTTTAATCACATTTTTCACATGTGTATTTTAGGGTGAAAGAGATGAACGTTGGTGAAAGAGATGCTATTGAATAAATCTCTAAAAATGGCTACCCCTCAAGAGAAGACGCAATGTGTTTCATGGTTTATTGAAAAATAATCGGATAGGCAGCCTAAGCGAAACTACAGAACTGTATCGTGATGTCCTGTCTCGTATCGAACAAAAATACGGGACATTACTGACGTAAAGCAAGAGATTACTGGTGGCATTGTCACAATTGATGAGGTTATGCTGCAGCAAGCATGGCAAGGAATCGAGTACAGTCATGATGTGCTGCTTGCAACTAGTGGTGCCCACGTAGAATTCTATTAAATGAAATAAAAACTTTAATAAATGCTGGATACAATAGTATAAATCTGAATAAAATATCCTATCAATTGCATTTCTAATATTTTTTTAAATGGTTAAGAGACTTTATGGACACACTGTATATTGCTGTAGTTACCCACTACAACCGTGACATTTTTTCGTTGATTCAATTCGCTTTGGATAGTAAGGACCGTAATAAATTCAATATTTAAGCACTAAATTGGCTGAATTTTCCTTTCTATAGTGTAGGTGACACATTTGCCATGGATCTTGAATGGAAAGCTGAGAGAATAAAAGTCATCAATAGAATATAGTTAAAATCAGTTCCCGTTCATTCCATAAAAATAATCAAGCTTGCTCACACCCCAGCGTCTAGGTAAGTGTCCAATATTATGGGAATAAGAAAATACATGTTCCTTCAAACTACGTAAATTTACAGAGGGCTTGAATTTATACATTCTAGGAGAATCCATTTTGGGAGAACGGAAAATGCAACCGGGTGCAAAATTTTACTCTTTTTTCAGGGCTGTCGAGCAATATTGCCCCATGATAACTGAATTACAACTCTTAAACCTAAACTTATGCGCTATTTATCATTACCCGTTTTCGATTACTTTCATCTCAAACTCAATGAGGTAGACCATACGTAGTTCCTCGACTGAGCGGGCTATGAACAGCATCAGTGAATACCGGCAGAGCTCGGATAGGCCGTAAATGAAACATTGTGCAATGTTGCACCACATTTTGTCCCTGAAGCCGCTGTTCTCCTTTCTCTTCTCTCCCACAAGGGGACAGAGATGCGGGGATATCGGTCTAGGCACACTGCAGATCCCACTCATTTTTAGCCGTGAACAGAAAAGGTCCAGTTGCGCCTTTGTTCAATAAGATATTTAATTAGTCACAACGCGAAAATGTCGTTGACCTATCGACATCGATTTAGTTTTCAGAATTTCTTTCTCTCAGTCATAATAAATAGGTGGCGACAGTAATGTTTACCCATGGACTATACGATTACAAGATACTAAGTGAATAATGCAAACTTTCCTAGCTGTACCTCAAGGATGCATTGTAATGTATAAGGTCTGAAGATACTGCGAGATGAACGTTTCTCTATACAATTGAAATGATATCCAAATATATGTGTAGAGTATACAGATCATAACCATATTCAAACTTACACTATACCAAATTATTAGGTGGCACTTCCTGCAGGCTGGAAGAAGGAATCCTTGCGTTTAACATCATTAGATAGAGTTCGAACGCAAATACGAGAAGGTCTCGCCCTTCAAACCCTATCTTGTAAATTCCGACATCAGTTCAGCCTAAGCTTCAATCCTGACGGACATCCTCAATCGCTGCCCCAAGACCTGGGATTGGCTGATGAATCGATGCTGACTGCAGAAGGCGTTTCTGTGATCCTTAGCTGACAGTTGAGGTGCATGGAAGGTGGACTGGATGCCTGAGCTGACAATTGTAACACATGGGAGGTGGACTGGATGCCTGAGGTGACAATAGTAACACGTGGGAGGCAGACTGGATGCCTGAGTAGACAATTGTGGCTCTAGGAAAAAGAACTTAATCTAGAACACCGTCTTCAATATTGTCTAACACCTGGCACATGCCAGCGTGATACACGAGCGAAGCATAGGTTTGAATGTGTAACATTTCTTAATCAGAACGTTTTGTCTGCTCTCTGTAGCCCACATTCATTTTCATCAAAGTACTTGTATATGTTAATAAGAATTCAATCGTATTATTGATCCACCAATCGGGCATCCTTTCAATGGTACCTAACAATGAGGAATTTATATAGATAAACTTATTCATGTCTCTTAAACTGAAGTTGCAGGAGACAAATTTTATTGGTGACAACGTTCGTTCGTGGTTTTTGACAACGCACATGACGTTGTTGTATTTGATGCCCCTGAATGTTGTACTTTAATGGCTGTTGTTATTTTAATAGATGTTTGAATAATGCCTCAAATGAAGCCGACCCTCTGCGATCGAACCGCGAGTGGCGGCTCACGCTAATCTGCTTCATCTACCGCAACAGCCGGAGTCCCAGGAGCAATTATCTAACTTGAAAAATGGTTGACCGTCCAAAGTTGAATGCAACGGTGCTGTAGCCAACCAGAATGTATCCGAATTCCTTTCACAGCAGTGAAAAATGCAGAGGCGCTTTCGAAGGTGTACCTTCTTGTGACCAATCCCAATGGTACTTCCCTGGGTAATTTTACCATTCAGAGTAACATGTTCTCGAGGGATGCAGGACTTACTTCTAAGCAGGGATGTCGGATACAAAAAAACTACATAGCACGATAGCTCAACATGTCAAGCAAACTTAAAAGTTGAACAATTATATTTCATAAGGTCATGATTAGTCGATACAAGCCCATACTTGGAACTTAAACGATTTCTTGATGTATGTTCCGAAGAAAAAGCAAAAAATTAGAAGACAAAAATCCAGTTTTGCAGTAAGCCCCATAATGAAAACTGGGCGCGGCTCGCGAACTGAAGGAGGGCTCGATGGCGCAAAAATTCAATTTGCGTCCATCAGGCGGAGGCTGTCGCTCGGCGTAACTGAGTTGCGGGGTCCCCCCTGTCTCTGGGGGCTCTGTAGGGCAGTGCGCAGCGTCCTTGATTTCTGTCGAGGAGCTTCCACGTTCGATTCCCGGGCGTACAGTAAGCTGATTTTCATGTGGTCACAGAGTGCTCCCCTTGGGAAAGGAAGATCAAAGTCCTCACCAGAATCGCGTGATCTGACAGTAATTATAGAAAATATGAAGCCTTCGACGTATCTAAGTGAACTTGATTGGAAAAAACTTTTTTTCGTTTCGAGACCGCCTGACAGAGCTCATGAAGGACATGTGTGACGTCAGTGGCGGGGCACAAGTTTCCCTCGCGTCTGATTGCTAAAGTATAAATATAATTAAGCGTGAACATCAGGTCTGTAGTTTGGGGTTTGGTTTTCATGCGAAGATTCAGGTATAATTCAAAGCCTCTGCTGAAAGCATTTTTCACAAGTTTTGAAGAATTATTACAGTTCATTAAACCATAAGAGGAAACTTTTAATTCACGTGTCTTGAAGAAAATTTATCGTTGTCACTGAAAAGGGCTTTAGCTCGTTTATACGCGTTTGAAATACGAGTAGGAAATGCGCGTAAGGAATTGACATTAACGTTAAAAATACTCCTGAGCAATAAGCATAGGAAACGGCCGTTAGAAATGTGAATGGCACATGTATACGAAATAGGCTTAAGAAATACACTTAAGAAAATCACTCAAGAATTACGCGTGGGAAATGCCAGACGCAATTGATGTAAGAAATACCTAAAAGCAATGCGAATTAAAATTAAGCACAGGAAATAGGCCCGAAAAATGCACGAGGGATTTATGCACGAGAAATCTTCATTGGGCGTCACGATATGATGGAGCAGCAAACACGGCTACATGCGTTGGATACGCGCGGCTCCCTCGTCCTGAAACTTGGATCGGTGCTTAAACTGTCGCCAGCTGTTCTGTGTGGCGAGCCCGCGCTGGATCGACCTCATGGTTCCTAGTGGGAATTGGGAGCGGGAATGTTCAGCTACTGGTAATGTCATCGAGAAGACGAGTGTAGCAGGATCTCTGCATCAAGCCTCAAAAATTCGATTATTGTATTGAAAACGGATGAAAAAATTAGTTTAGATTCATAACCTACGTGCTCTGAGAATATTCGAAAACGATTCATCGTGTGATTACTGTTAGTGATAGACAAGGCACATAACATTCGAGTTGAATTCGAGCTTCGTAATTAGTTACGGTTAGAGGCAACAGTAACCGAGTTTTTAGAAGCTGCACGTCGCCAATTTATTTAAAATATTCGAACATCGCCCGGCAACGCTGATTTCCAATTAGTCCTTCCCTTTGCATCGAATGGCTCCCGCCGATCTCCATTAACATCGTTAGCGCAATTTTTTTCCGTATTTGTTGCTCCGTGAAAATTCACATTGTCGGAATGCAGGATCATGCTTTGGAATACGCTACGATTGGAATTGGAAATGCGTGCAAAAAACGTTGCTTGTTGGCGTGACGTGGGCTTGAAAAAAACGATTGGAGAGCTTAGTGATTATTGAGTAACAATCCTACGGCGTTACATATGAGCTTTGATGTACGAAGGCTTGAATTTGAGATCATTTTTAAACGCTCTAGTGTGGGAATGCCTTGAAAAGCACCTAATGATTATTCAATGAGATATCTTACCATGAGAAACCCATAATACAACCGGGAAAGACTGCCATGCATAGTACCTTGGCATGCAGTTTTTCGTCTCGCTAGAAGTTTCTACAAAAGAAATTGGACAAAATTTGACGTCTCTACACAGTTTAAGTATGCTCCTGCGAGTGGGTGAGCGTCGTTTGCAATAACACAAATTTAATACACGCATTGAGTACCCATGAACAAGTCTATAACTTGTAAAAACTCTTGTCAATTTTCCACAGTCGTTTTAAAGAAACAATAGCCACAAATATAAGTTAATGGTGAGATGGAAAAAGCTCATGGCGTTTTGGGATGCCATTCTCTTTGACTCGAGGGCACGAACCCATTTTGTAGGTGCTGAAGATTTCGTCACCATGACGAAGAGGGTGTGACACCAGATCAAAGTTGGTCACGTGGTGACAGGTAACGCGGCACTTTACTGCTAGACGTGATCTGTGACCCCAAATGCAGCACATTCTTTGACGGGAAGCATAGCAATCTTTTTCCTTCTTATCGAATTGTGCTTATTCATAGCTATATTGGACATCTAAAGGCAACTGTTAGTCAACGTTGAACAGTTTGCACCTTGATTTATGCCGTTTCTTAACTTAACTCAAAAGCTGAGTCGACGCAAATGAGGGGATGTATTAAAAATAAACTTAATTAGCTCTCAGTAAGCAAAAAATCAAGTTTATTCACAATAACTTTCAGGAACTGTCTAACAGTTTCACATCCAATCAATTCACGCAATTGCTCAGAAAGTAATTCCCGCAACCCAACCAACTTTTCAGTGCAGTTCACAACCCACGTCCTTCGTAGTATTTCGTATAGCTTTCATACAGAAACATAACCTCTAAAGAAGGCACATCTCGCCCCAACGTGTGGATGACTAAGACTCGATGACAGGAGCCGATGATGCGCAAGTTCTTCTTTCGGCGCCGTGTTTGGTGCAGGACACACGTTAGGCCCATCAAAGAGACAAGCAAGAACCACCTCGGTCCCAGGCCGGGCCTCGTGATCTCCACTTGCGCTCCCAGCTTCGCGAGGCGTTAATGCTGCGCGTGTTATTGAGGACTTTTGTAGCGATGCGTTCATGTCCAGCGTCATCGAGTGTCCCCTGTCTGGCGTCACGGGATAGCGGATTTTAGTGACTTTTCATGGTAGTGAAAACGTTTTGAATTGGATGAAAGAAATTCTGAATTCTGGGTTGTGATGTTTAGGACACTGCTGAGTTTGGAGTGGATAAAAAATGAGTTTCATAAACGAGGTGGAGGTTCACACTGGAGGAATACAACCAATAATAAAGCCCTTATTTTTTGAAGGGAATAACACTAAGCTAGTTCGACTCGCTGAAGCCCGATTGAACTTGCATGGAAGCATTGATATTAATTTTGTGTTTGTTTTTTGCAGAATGTTCGATTAAAGCTTATTGATTCACAAAACAATCATAGAATGTGAGAGAATCTACACGAATTATACTAACCCGAGATTAATGCTAATCAGGGATAATATTGATTAAACAGTTATTCAATCACATTGTGGTGCATCCCGAAAACATTTACCCCTTAACGTATTGCCCCGAGAAGGCTGGCGGTGCATTCACACGGTCGGTGTTACCGACAGTGACCGTGTGAATGCAACATCCACGTCCACGAGGTATCTCGGGATTATACGTTAAAGGGTTAAAGAAATAAGACATCATTTTCAGTAACCCTGCGCTACACAAAGCGTTTGGGAGCCCAGGCGGAATTGCGACAAGTTAAACGAGCGTTCGAAGCAAACCGTTAGCGGCCACATTGAACTCCAGCAAAGTAAATTAAACGTAATTTTCAAGAGCCAGATTGGTGCATTTATTTCAATGAGCTTTTGTCCTACGTTCTCTAAATTTCATTCGTTATTTTGCCTGAAGCTCATCACTCGTATGAGCGCTGCAGATGGCAGCACTCTTTGCCACGCGCCGGTGGACTCTCATAGTACTCTCTTCCAAGTCTAGAGGTCTTTACCTGTACTCTTTTCCATTCTCATAGTACTCTCTTCCAAGTCTGTAGTGGTCTTTACCTTTACTCTTTCCTATTCTCATAGGCGTCTCTACCAAAAGCGTTGGTAGGTTTTCCCGGTACGTTTTTCTGTTCCCATATTACTTTTCTCAATGAGGATACGCGGGCTCTTATGGTACTCTCTTCCATGTGTACTGGTGGTCGTCCCCAGTACTTTTCACCACGAGGGCATGGGACGGCCATAGTACTCTTTTCAGTGAGTGCTGGCAGACTCGTATACTGCTCATTTCTACGAGGCTCTTTAAGCCCTAATTCTGTTTCTCACCATATGAGGCTATTCGACTCTCACAACATTCGAAATGTTCTCATGAACAAGAATATTTTAATACTTTTGTTCATGAGTGTCGAATAATTATGAGTGTCAAATAACTATCGTGTATAAAGTACTGTTAGAGTTTACAAGTGAGACACGCTGCCTTATTTTCTTGCTTTTCCACAGCACTGTTTTCATGCAGGATATATGACTGTTGTGGGACTGGTTTGAGTTCGCTAGGGTGCGAGATGAGAGTCGTAGACTGCCAGTCACTCCAGCAGATCTCAATAAACAACCACGCATTAGATTTGGCTGTACAAAGTACAGTAGTGCACTGTGGTCGACGTGATGCGAGACCAAAAAGAACTCCTCGGAGGGAGTCGGAAATATACGAGGGGCAAGCGATGCCTGAGCTCTTAGCATAATTAATAAAAGATGCTCTTTGAAGAGCAACACCAGAGGGACGAGCCTGAGCGATGGCATCGTAGCCAATGCTGTTATCGGTGGCACATGCTGATGAGGCAGGTCTTTGGGTCTGCGTACTTACAGGAGTACCTCTCCTTAACAGGAGAGGGAACAGGAGGGTCTCCTTAAGGAGGGTCTCCTTAACAGAATACCTTCTTAAAGGAATACCTATAGGGAACAACGGGCAAAATAACTTTAGTTCAAAATGACCTGAGAAAGGATGCTATCGGGGGCCAATTACGTAACCGTTGGCCTAATCAGCATAAAAAGTAACGCGGATCAACTTGTTTGATGATACTCCAGGGGCAGAGAATCCTGCGCTTCTATTTAAAATATTATTGGGAGAGTAGAGCTGACGTTTATTCACAACTAATTGTTCATTGTAATATCTGAAACCAATGTTGTTTAATTTTTAGCTCAAAATGACCGAATATTTGTATTACCATTATTGTAATAATGATCTTGACGGGAGTGTTTGGATTTCTTTCTGTTCTTGATAAAACTAATAACAGGATCATAAACTCTCGCACTCAGGAGCTCTGCGGGAGGTGTTTCTTGATATACTTGCTTATTGAAGAGAATTTCCCCTACAGTAGGACGGGAACAGTAGCTGAACTCGCTGTTGCGTGCCGCCTCGCTTGGTCGACACATTAGGCGCGTAACGCGACAGATATCCGCAACACTTGGCAATCTCTCTATCTCTCTCCGTCTCAACTCAGACTGATGATGTGAGTAATTGATCTTTCTCCTACTCGGACGAGAAAGAATAAAAAAAATGTTTGCTAATTTTTTCACAACATTGAGAAGCAGTCAGCTTCCTCTATCTTGATAATCAAAAGGACGATGTTAATAATGAAATACTAAGTCAAAATATTCGGTGGGCACTTCTTACTCTTCGAAGACTCTTCGAATTCCAGCCAATAATATTGTTGCATTTCTTACCGCAGTACATGAGTTAGAGTTCACTTTGTTGGTCTCCCTCAAAGCATCGCAGTTCAGAGCAATAGTACATGAGTTAGAGTTCTCTTTGTTGGTCTGACTCAAAACATCGCAGTTCAGAGCGATATTTGAGGGCATTTGAAATGCCTCGCACGTGCTAACTGAAAGATTTTTTTGCTCAGTGCTGTGTAGGCGAGGAATTTTACCGAGGTCGGAATTGCAACGCGGCGCGGGCGTGGCTCGGGACCGCGAGGAGCTGCTTGGCTCTTTCGGCAATTGCTGTATACCTTTGAATCTGTTCCTATTTTCCCTGCAAGGGTTTCGTTTATTTTAGCGGCTGTTTCGCTTGCTTTAGAAACTAATTTTTTTCAATTAAGGTTTCTAGTATGTTAATTCTATTGATCTACATTTTATACCTGCTTTATTTACCTCTGTAACCGTTATTTTTTTTTATTTTATTGAGGTTACTATTTTCTATACAAAAGTTCTTCTTCCTTGCGTGACTTGTTTCTATTCTTTTATTAACCGTTCCTTATTCCTTTCAGAAGAGCACCCACATTGTTTGCTGCTGGCGGTAACTGCAAAATGATGTAAAAAGAATGAGTCTTTGGCACACTTTCCAGGAGCTCGAAACGACCCTTGCTTCTAGACTGAGGCGAACGGGCCCTGAAGCTGCTGAGAAAATACAAAAAATGCTCCTCGTTCAAGCGTGTGAAAGGGCGAATGAGATCTTGAAGGTAGACAAAATTCAAGTTTTTTAAGCTTGAAATGCAGCTCGCTGCCTCACCTACAATTGAAGATTCCATTCATGCCTCACCATGAAACAATAGCTTGAAACTCATTGAATCTTCTCCGCAGTTCTTTTTTTGCACGTTACGAAATCTCTCTGATATGATTGTGGAAAACATATTGCTCTTATTTGGGATGTAGTTAGTTTTCAAGGTTTGTGATATTTTCACAGAATGTTCACACCAAATTTTTTTCTCCTGTGTTTATTTGAACGTGTGTTCTTTGGCAAAAATGTGCACACTACTCGACCAATTTCTTGAAACGAGTATTTTCCTTCAACTTGTGAATGCTTGCTTAGGTAACCTACCGCATGTGCTTTGGATATCAGGGTATTTTAAAGACGGTAGGGATTGTGTACGTTTGGCATATTAGGAGCACTCTTAAGAAATTATGAAATTGGAAGGTACTCGTCAGTTGGACATGTGAGATTGCATTAACATCGTATCATTTAATAATCGTGATAGGTGCCATCACATTTCTAGTATTTGCTATTTGAAAACTCCCAAGAAATAATAATTGAGTTGGCAACATGCGAGCAAAACTCGAAGTTACTGACTCCAGGAAAAATTTTCACTAACAATTGAGCAACAGAAATACATAATTATAGCGCTTAAATTGAAATAAGTGACATGAATCTCCGATGGAAAACAACGCCGATATTAAAAGCTTTAAATCATACCTACTCGCTTAACGTGGTATGCTAACAACTAATTTGAAACACCAATGAACAAAAACTCTACCGCTGCACTAAGCTGAGCAAGAAATGCTGTCAGGCCCCATGCCAGCAAAACGTAAAGCACCTCGAGCCAGAAGGAGGCCGCTACCGAAGTCTTCTCGGTAATTCATTCCGTGAAGCAGGACATCGATACCTTTGCGCTCTACTCTCCTGAGCGTGCACTATTTCTATTAAAATTCATGTTTTAATGCTTTAGTTTTCTACGCAAGTACTTTTTCCATTGAAGAGTATGCCTCTACGCCCAACAATCCAACGCTAGTGCTAAATGTTTCCGTTACAATTTATACCTCTACAGTCTACACTCTTGTCTGCCACACAAGTATTAATTCTATTCAAATTTGTGTCTTTACGAGTTACTTTCCTACGCATGCATTTTATGCATTGAAATTCTTGCCTCTACGCTGTACTCTCCTACGCGAGTACAATTTTCATTCCAATTCATGCCTGTACACTCTACTCTCTAACGTATCATTTCCATTCAAATTCAAGCATCTACGCTCTACTCTCCTCCGTATGTACAGTTCCCTTTCAGATTCATCCAAAATGTACCCTGGCTTTCCTGCCCTCACTGCAGAGCCACGGCAAAGGCGGACCGGCGAGCTTCCTCAGCCGGTCCGCAAATTTCTCCGAAGGCTTCCGCATCACCTCTAAAGAAAAATTTACGGATATTGAGAATCGCTTCTGCTCTGCAATCTATGGAAATCGAAAGCGGCTTTGGGTCGGAATAGTAAAGGTGGAGGCCACTTCAGCGAGACGTATAGAGGTTAATGTTGACTACTGAAACGTTAAATACCTCTCAACTTCTCCGTAAAGCTACTATGCTTGGTTTTTTCGTTGTAGAACTCGAATCTTAGGAGCATCAGCAACTTTGTGACCCAAAAAAGGGTTCAAAGTGTTGCCTTTGGAATCCATCGAAGTTGAAGTATCATCTAGAGTATCTTTTTCAGCGAATTCGCGAGTTGCAGAACTTAGTACGTTCATGACGGTCGAAATCGGAGGATAGGATCTCGTTCTAGTCCGTAGTGGCAGTGAAGGTCTCGAGCTGGGAATCATGTTTTCACCGCAGTCATCCCTCCACAGTTTATGCAGCAGCCTCACATTTTCCTGCTGACTAATGTAACCGGCAGTTTGCTTCTTGGCCTCTCCAGCCTGAGATCTTGGAGACATTAGAGGTCATTTCGGAGCTTTGAGGAGCAATCTGCTCCCCGCTGCCTGTGCAGAACGTGCCTTTTATAGCAGTGCCATCTGATCTGCGCTGTCTGTGCAAAACGCTGCTGTAATTGCAGTGCAACTGCGCTGCACTCTGCGTGAAGCGCGATTTTTATTGCAGTGCGACTGCGCTGCACACCTTGTAAAGCGTGACTTTTATTGCAGTGCAACTTCGCTGCACAGCTTGTAAAGCATGACTTTTATTGCAGTGCAACTGCGCTGCACACCTTGTAAAGCGTGACTTTTACTGCAGTGCAGCCTGCGCTGCACACCTTGTAAAGCGTGACTTTTATTGCAGTGCAACTGCGCTGCACACCTTGTAAATCGTGACTTTTATTGCAGTGCAGCCTGCGCTGCACACATTGTAGAGCGTGACTTTTATTGCAGTGCAACTGCGCTGCGCACCTTGCAAAACGTGACTTTTATTGCAGCGCAACTGCGCTGCACACCTTATAAAGCGTGACTTTTATTGCAGTGCAACTGCGCTGCACACCTTGTAAAGCGTGACTTTTATTGCAGTGCAACTGCGCAGCACCACTTCAGCAAAGCTCAGCATTTGTCCCATGCGCTGCGTTTGAATTCTAATGCGTTTCTTTTGGCAGGGAAGTAGGCACGTTGCGAATAGTATGTTTCCCAAATTTCTATATTTTAGTCTCCTAAATAGATTGCGAATAGTATTTTAATTTTCGTACTTGCATCTGTAGGAATATTCAAACAGACTTTAATTGGAAAAAATACCCATTCTACCTTGCTGCTTTGATGCGTTGCGCTGATGACGCGGCCAGCGTGACGAACTTCCTCCTTTTATTTAAATTTGACGATCAACAGAAATGAAATATTTTTTTGTTTTTTCAGACCGCATGTCAGGCGAGCCAGTCTGCCAGCATGAGCCACTTTATTCAGACCCGAAATTGCATAAGTGTTCGCTCGAAAAGTATCATTGGAATGCTATCTTTCCGTTTATGTCCCTAAATCCGGAAAATTCGCAAAATTTTCGGTTTTTATGGTTTTGGCAAACCGAATTGAATTGTCGAACAGTTGACATTTCTCGACTCACATCTCAAAATTGCCACCGACGTTTGCAAAAATATAAAATGCTCTCCGGTGAATGCGAATGGTGAACGGCCTTTCATGAGGAAACAAATCTGTGATGTCAGGCACTTCAATATCGCACGTACGTGCTGATTGAAATACTTTACATTGCTTTTCGTGATGTCATAAAGGACTTCTAACTGAATAAATATCAAATGAAGAATGCAGGCTTGCGTGCATGCTACGAACAGTAGCCAGATCAGGGATGCACGGCCTCGACCAGCCCTGCGTAATTGACAAACGAGCGAGAGACCGACATGTATGCTGCAAACTTCATTTCATAAGCCTAGGCCCTGTAGGAGGCATGGGATAGGCAGTAGGGTTAGGTTAGTAAGGCTTATCTATCCTATGCTATAGGGACTAGATTAGTTAGTCCTTTGGGACTTCTATCTTTAGTGCCCACTTGGCGTTTTTCAATTTTAACACCTTCTTCGCTGTTTTTTCTTTGTCTTTTCTTTCTCTTGCTTTACAACTTGCTGTTTCTATGCGTTGGAAATCATGTGAGGAAACGCACCTGTGCATAGATTCCTCGTTTTCTTGTCAATACTAGACGCTTCTTTTTCTCTTCGCCCTCTTAGGATCATATCTCATGTGGATATGGAATTTTAAACTGACAAATTTAATATGATAATAATGATTCACGTAATGCATGCACACATTTTTTAGAGTATTGTTTTATTGAAAGTATTGAGAGTATTGTCCGGGACATTGGAAGGTCAGGATCGGCGTTGCACGCCAACGGTGCCATTATAAGCCTGTGAACACTAGAGATTCATTCCTGAATTTCAGATGATAATTTACCCAAGACCAAATTCAACGAATGATAAAAAGCAAAGAAGTCGTGTGCGTTAGCGAAGCCTTTCAATCAAACGTCTTTTTTAGAACAAGCAATTTAGATTTGTACATCATGTTTTATTTGTGGGAAATAAGAAGGTTAATGCTTTCGAATTTGCTATCGTCAGCCACGTGGGACCAAAGCTAAATTTTACCGCAGCTCCTCCTGTCACCTCGTTATTGCTTATTGTTGATGTTCTCCTTAGAGGTCGGCAATTAGGTGTAGATATGCAGCTCCAGTGACACATCTGGGGGGGAACGCAGTGACTTTTCTATATTTGCGGCTGAGCGACGCCAATTTCACTTCATTTTGCACCGAGTTATTATTCTTTTGCCCGTCAATAAATGATCATATATGCCTATCATGAATATCAACTAGGATTAACTAACCCCATAATATCCTGAAAAGAGGTTTGTATCTTCCTATGCAGCGTCCACCTGCAATTCTCACCGACAGCTTTGTTTGCTCACCTCTATGAATATATGTTTGAGCGTCACTAACCAACATTGATTTCCTTGATGCACTGCAAATCTCAAAATGAAATCAAGAGATTCAGGCAACGAAACACGTTCCTAAGTGCAAGATTATGAAGAGCTTAGTTAAGTAAAAAGTGCTGGTAATACTCTGAATTAAGCAGACTTCCTGTTATTTATTCCAAGGTTCCTGAAGTTCACTGAGCCTACAGATAGAGCGGTAGTACAATAGAGTGCTCATCCGGCGACACTTTTGCTGCTTCTAAAGAAACGCCACCGGCTCTGGCATGCCTGAGAGCGAGTACATTGTGCGTGGTATGATGAGGCGTTGTAGCGTGTGGGGCTTTATTAATGAGCCACAGCAGCGCTGGGTGTGGTGTGGGAGTTGTGTGCCGTGTGAGTTGCGTGAGTGGGAGTTGTGCGTCGTGTGAGTTGCGTTAGTGGGAGTTGTGCGTCGTATGAGTTGCGTGAGTAGGAGTTGTGCGTCGTGTGAGTTGCGTGAGTGGGAGTTGTACGTCGTGTGAGTTGCGTGAATGGGAGTTGTGCGTCGTGCATGTTGTGTTAGTGGGAGTTGTGCGTCCTGTAAGTTGCGTTAGTGGGAGTTGTGCGTCGTGTGAGTTGCGTTTGTGGGAGTTGTACGTCGTGTGAGTTGCGTTAGCGGGAGTTGTACGTCGTGTGAGTTGCGTTTGTGGGAGTTGTACGTCGTGTAAGTTGCGGTAGTGGGAGTTGTACGTCGTGTGAGTTGCCGAAGTGGGAGTTGTACGTCGTATAAATTGCGTTAGGGGGAGTTGTACGTCGTGTAGGTTGTGTTAGTGAGTAGGTGGGTGGACTGCGGACGTAGACAAACTAAATGAATTATGATGACACTGAATGGGATCAGAGCGTTAATGCCACTTTGCTACATAAAATGAGCCCAAAGAAAAAGTGATTTGCCGATTTTTACTCTCGGTGATGTGCTCAGATATTTGATATTCGTTGATATTTTATTGGGGGACTTTTTAACAAATTAATTTTCCTTGTAGCCTTGAACTTGTTGCTTACGCTGCGTTAGAGGAAATAATAAGGAATGCTGTCTCTCTGGGAGAGGTCGTCCACCGCGCAGTGCAGTTGCCTAGTCTGGTAACCCACGCAGTGTAGAGGTCTACAATAGGTGTCCTGAGAGAGCCTTGTATAACATTTAATGAAACATCTGCACCTGCTTTAAATGATGAAACATTTTATTCAGGATTCACGAATTACTTTTAATGTTAGAAATAAAATAAAATATTATTTTAAAATAAGGAAGCGAATGTTTGAGAAAACGTGCGCTCACCTTGAAATTTTATGAATTAATTTTGGAGTGTTTTAAGGCTTGAAAGAAAGGGTCAGGCAATAAAGCACGAGCCGATAATTTAAAACTTGATTTCCTGTTCATCAAGTCACAGGGACAATCAGGACAACGCTGCCTGACGCAAGACTGCGGACAGGCATCAAAAACCCTCGTACTCTTTGAACATGGCGGTTGATGCGCTCGAAGTATTTCTTTTCCATCACCTTCATTGTTAACTCGCGTTGCCAAAAATGTATCTCGACAATTTTCCTCTCTCAAACTTGCGTCACGTGGAAACTAAAAAATGTAAGGTATTACTTTCGATGGGCTTCTCCTTGCCAGTAATCTATCGGAGCAAGCTCGTGAAGGCGCAAGATGACTCAAAAATAACACGCATTTTGGTGCAGGATTTGCGCTCTCAGTGCTCAGCAGGCTTCGATTTCCGATGCAGTTTCCGCATATGGAAGAGCGGAGATAATTTGCCCTATCTTGCCTGACTCTCTTGCGTCTCTCGTCTGTCGACAGAATCGAATCCAAGTATCGTTCAAAATCTGTCAGCGAACTTGCGTGTTTACAGTTGCTGACTCCAGTGCATAGCCTGAGCCCGGATGCCTGCTGGTTCATCTTCCCTCAGCAGTTTCGAGCTCAGCCTGAAAAGAGAATTCGTTGCTATCAGTCATGGTTCGAGTTCAAAACTAAGTATTTCACATCTCTCTCTGTCGGCAGCTCGACTTCAGTTCTACAAGTCTTTTCTACTTCATTGACACACATCAACACAATTATGTGTCAGTCATATGTCAGAAGAGCTCACTCTGCTGTTATCGAAGATCTGTTTGTTCATATTTTGTCGTCAATGCTAACGTCCTAAAATAGAGCAGGTCAGCCGCGTGCCTCCAAAGTCGTCTTGTGAGCAATGCTAACGTTCTATATCGGCTCCTGTCTCCAGCAGTCAGCCACTGTCGAGGTGTTGGTTATCGTGAAACACATGCACATATCGTGTTGGATATCGTGAACATAGCTCGTGATGGCTGCATGTAGATGTCTGGGAAAGCTTTCTGCTGATTATTCAATGAAAATGTGTTACTCATTAAATAGGTTAAATAATCACTCGTGGAATGTATTCATCATTCGTTTTGAAATTTCGCACTTGCTTCGTGAATTTTTGTGTTTGACTTTTGTTGTAAATTTTCCAGCCCTGATGATGGAATCCAGGGATTCCGAAACATTTGATAGCAAAAATCTCTCTTTTTACAGTAGTTCTCCTTTTCGTTTTGCACGCGAGATTTTCGAAACATCGGCCAATAATTCCAAAGTTTGTGAATCGTCAAGGTGGCACCATTATATTTCTACGACAGCTCGCCTGAACATACCCGAGTTTATTCTAATGAAGATGGCCATCGCATGATGTAGGAGCGCTCTGCCTTGTTAAGGAGAATGTTCATTGAAAATAGTGCATGAATGTTTTTCATTTCAGCAAATACTGATAGCTTCTTATGAAATACTAGTCAAGTTTTATCCAGCATCGTTTTAGTTGCATAGCTTAAGACGCTATTTTTAGTGTATAATACTGATATCAGTAGTGAATTTCAATTTCCTTTCATTTCGGCATTAGTATTTTAACTAAGTAACAGGAAATCGTTCCCTCTGCGCATTATGGCATCGAAGATTATGGGAAATTTATGTCTTCCTGAGTCAGAGAACTTTTTTTCCCTATATTCTGGATTGTTTGGAGTGCCTCAATGTTCTTATAGTTCTTTTTGGAATGGAATTATTCGTTTGATTGGTTCTTCTTTTTTTCTTACTAATCCTAGGAAGCCGATAGAGTTCATTAAACTTTCCGTCTTGCCTGCAATCACCAGGGCAAGCGCCTCGCAACAGGACTCCTACCCTCTCATAAACGCTTTACATTCGCACGTCGCATCGGATTTGGTGAGCTGCTTTAGCCTTTCAGACTCTGTTGTTTTGCAGGCTGCCTTGGCAATGGTTTACTTCAGCATTTGTTCTTTTACGTCAGTCGTCATTGTTCGTTTCTTGCCATTAAATGTCTGGTACCATTAATTTTACTTCTACAGTTTTCCCCATCCCCTGAGGGTGGAAAAGATACTTCATTGGCAATAGGGTTAGGTTATTTAGGATTGTCTGTCTTATGCCATAGGGACTTGCATCCCCAAGGGAACATAGTAAAGTTACTTCATCTTTGACTAGGCTTTCGGGACTTCTGTGTTTCGAGCCCACTTTGCTCGTTTCCATTTTCATGCCTTCTTTACTGATGATTATATATATATTTTCTTCCTTTTCATTCTTAACTTGCTGTTTCTATTCCCAGATCTTGTGTGGAAATGCATTTTGTGCATAGATTCCCCGTCCTACTCAGCCCATACCAAATGGTCCCTTCTCTTTCGGTGAAAGATAGTCTGAGTCATTGAAGCGCTGCTATCCTTACGACTCCTACTATTATTTTCGCTTTCCTAGTCCGAAGCCTTCTTTTTCTACAGCTGAACTTTTTTTTATGACATGAGTACGTAAGAGTTCCGTTACTTCCGTAAATTAATTTTATCAGTGTCTTGATTGTTTGAGCTCTGTGAAACACGCAAAATAATTTTTTTATTCTATCTATTTTAAGTACTGCATAGAATGGTAAAAAAGAGATGAAAGTTGGTCTTGAGGCCTAAGCTGGAATCTCAAATTCAGTCTGTGCGTCCAGTAATTTATTTCACATGTCTTATTAGATTTGAGATTAAAAATATTTATCAGTTTTGAAACATCATATACTCAAAATCTAAATTATTTTTCGAAGGTTCTCGATGCGATCACGGTGTATTTTGAAGAGGTAAAGAAATTTAAATTCATCAAGTACTACTCCAAGCCCTTTTGATGGCAGTCTCAAATTTGATAAGCCCATTGCAGACTGAAGGAATCACTCTCACTCGATCGTTCGTTTGGGTAATATTGAAAAATCCCGGTGCTAACGCTAGGCTGTTTTGCTAATTATCTGGCAAGTTTTACAATGAGGACCGCGTTTATTCTGGTGCATCACTAATAAGAGCGTAAAATTGAGCTCTTGGCTGAAGCATTGTGTTAGCCGCCGCTGTCTCAGTTCCTTATGACTGCGAGACTTGTTTTTGCTGCGAGACCATAGTGAAATTTGACCAGCCGCTCCTCAATTACGCTTCAAGGCGGTATTGTTTTCGTATCAAGGCCTCGCCAATATTCATTTCGAATAGACTTGTTTTCTCCAAACTTACGTATTGATCATATTGTTCCTGAAATTCTCCTAAATTCCACTGGTATTGCATGGACACCTGCCCTTATTCTCCAACGTCACAGTCGTACGGCCTTCCCTGGACAATGCACGGCAGAAATGCCTGTGTGCTACGATTGCAGTACGTGTTTCTGGGATCTAATTCGTGCATTGAAACTCGTGTTTCCAAAAAACAACGTACATAGAAATTTGAAAATATCTCACTCATACTCGGAATATTTTAATTGAAAATAACATGGGGCAAATTAGTGAGTGCCGATTTTCAACGTAGTGCCTACAGAAAATTTTCATAGAGAAAATGTATGAGAGTAAAAAATGGTTACCACTGGATAGTATTCGCACAAAGCACTTAAATTAAAGACATTACTGAAAGTCATAGTGCAAATTCTCTCTGTAAGAGGAATTCAAATCTTTACCGCGTAGAAAATGCTGCTACGGATAAAGATCTTATCTTGCACAGCAGTTTTGTCGAAAAAGTATTTTTCCACGCATCACACAATCGTCACTCAACGGCTTTGTTTGAAAACCAAACAGAGCAAACATTTTTCCTTCTCAGTATGAGTACGATTTCTGATTCATTTATGGAGAATTCAAAACGACGCAGGTATTATTGAGACAAACTCGGTGTCGTACGGACAGTGTTGACGTAGCGAGGTTATGGTTCAGGGGCGGCTTGGGGATTGGGGTCATTTCCGGTCGTCAAAATAAGTGTGGTAAAGTAACCTTTGTCTGTATAAAAAATACAAATTTCACGGCTGTCAAATAAGAGTGGTAAAATAAATCTTAACCGAATAAAAAATTCAGATTGTTGGACTTTCAAATAAGAGTAGTACAATAAACGTCAAATTCATAAAAAATACATACTTCAAGGCATTTGAATCACTGCGGTAAACTAAACGCTACTATTGTAAAAAGAGGCATGCAGATATCCGGGCTGTCAGTTTAGTGAGGTCAGATGAGCCTCAATTAGATGAAAAGTGTAAATTTCTACGCATCAAATTCCGAATTTGTAGGATGAGCCTTCAGTGAGTAAACAAGCACGCCAGAAAGTAGCGGGTTTGAATAGAAACTGGCCATGGGGTGTCGGGAATACCGCCAGTCACGCCTCGCCGGCCCCAGTTCTGTCTGAGTAAAACTGATGCGCGTCTCATTTTGGAATGAACTCTACAGGTATGTTCATCGGGAATTTAATGTGTTCAAAAATCATTGGAGATTTTTGCTCGGGTCCGTGTTTATCGCTTCTCTGGGCTGCAAGGTATTCGGCGGCAAACAAGGATTTTATTGGATGTGATGTTTAATTTAATTTAAATATTGAATTTGATATCAAACGGTACAAGAAGTGTGGTGGTTTGAATTTATTATACTTATACTGTAATTTGTGTGTTCCTCAAGTCAAATATATTGCTACAAAGCTCAAATTTTGAAGCTTCCTCGACTTCCTGTTAAAATGGAAAGAACAAAGCGAAAAGTGATTTTACCATGAAAATTTAGAAATTCTTCCGATTGTCGCACATATGAAATTTTTCATGGAATGTAAAGTTTTTACATTTAAAAATCAAATGAAATAAAATTAACAATTCGATGGGAGACACCTTAGCTGCATTGCAGTGACTCAGCCGATACAATTCATTGTATGTATAAAAGATCAGAACTTCACTTGTCTGTGACTCATTTGCCTCTAAGAATTTTTGGAATTTCTGATCATTTGAAGTGAAACCATCGTTATTTTTAACAAAAAAATCTCAAGATTAAATATGAAATACGTACATATTTTTACAATAAATATAGGACGAGAAATCTATGATAGGTCTGCGGCAGAGTTACTACACGAGGTCTCTGATAAGAGCTATCAGTTATCACGAACGCATTAACACCTACGTTCACTGGTACAAAATGGTGCAAGAACATTTATTACATCTCTGTGGAGAGCGTATAAAAGCCAACAAAATTGGTGTAAATGGAGCTGTAGCTCAGACTGTGCATCCAATTGAAATTTCTTCGCCTCAGCGATCCCTGCCTGGGCTCCTGTCATGTTCTACGAGAGCGAGCATATCCAGCCGTCGTCCCTGTGACCCGCAGTACAGGCAGACCTTCTTCCTCTTCGCTGAATTTTTCGGAGGAGACGTGACTGCCGTATCTTCTTAGGTTCTGTCTGGTAAACATTCGCTTTTCCGAAGTAAAAAGCGTTCAACAAGCGAAAATAAGATCCAACGGCAAAAGTATATTTCTTCGCATGAGAAGTTGTATACATGCTAGAGCATGTAGCATAACCACTGGCGATGTACGAGAGCAACACGAGTGGAGGATAACTCGAAGATTTGGTGAAATAGTTTGTTCGATGGTAAGTTCTTGAATTCACAGTGGTGCCCTCAGTGATGATGTACTCGTAGATGCGATTTTTTCAGGGTTCAAAATTAAAATTAAATTATTCCTTACTCGCTTCATTCTTACAATACCGCGTCCAGCATGAGCCAAAGCTGATGAGTTTCAAACCCACGTGTAAAGTACCAATCACCCTAGAGCTTCCCGTGCTTCCTTTTTAATTCATTGACACACTCGTATCATCTCAAGTTTTTTTTTTTCAAGATCAATCGTGAGACACCTACGAGCTTCTTATTTCGATTCTTCTCGTTCGAATCATAAAGCGCCTTAGCGGAGACCGTGCTGCCATTAACAAACACAGCTGACTTTCGCTTGATTTCTTCGGGGTCCCATAACAAAGCCGCGCTCAGCGTCCCACGCTTCTTTGAGGGGCCATTAAGGAAGCCTCCCCAGAAACTCCCACGCTTCCTGCCGTGACCGGAGAGAGGCTTGTTCCCATCTCCTCCTTCGCTTCGAAACGCATTTAATTAAAGTTCCTCCTCTGCATTCGCTATAAAAAAAATGAGACGGGCAAATGGAATGGTTTTTTCCTTGTTTGAGCTTGAACGAGAAGTTAAAACAAAGCAAGTCTTCATTAACATAAAAAAATTCATCTCCGCCCAGCCCTGATGAATATCGCAGTTTTTCACGGCGTCCTTCTGAGAAGTGGAGCTCTCACTGCTGCTGGTACTGAGAACTCGTCCCCCATTTGATATGCGATTAATTTCTAGGCTATGCGGTGCTTTCGTTTTGCTGTGTTTCATGGAAACTTGTTTAAGTTGTGCATATACTTCAGCTCCGAGAACTTTGCCATAATACCTTTTGATGTTTAGTTGTAATTGTGACATTGAATGTGACTGCTTCGTACTATTCACTTCAGATTTGTGCAAATTTAATGAATCCTGATTGTAAGCCAGTAGAGATGCGTCGATTTTTTTCAAATTTGTTCTTCATTCGTAAATGGTCCAGTTTTTATTCAAATTTGAAATATTCCGCAACATGAGACTTTGAAATTGACAAAGTTTCCGTGTGTCTTGAGAAAGAGAGTTTGGCATGAAATCGAGTGGAGAAAAATTAAACCCGCATCAGCTTGGGCTCCAAATCAAATTGTATCTCCTGGGTGCAATATTTTTATTCAACAAGACCATCTTATTGTTAAAGAAAACATTCCGACAAAACCCAAAATAACTCTTGAGTCCTTTCAAAATCAATAAATCGAGCACGTCTGTGCAGAATAAATTGTCCTCTGCCTCCATCTCCGCTGGCAGAAGGCCCTCAAAACTGCACTGCTGTCGACAGTCGCTCGTCTTTTGTTATTTTGTGGCACGGGACAGCGCATCGAGAGGCAGGCCCTTGATCTGCCTTCTAGGGCCTTAGAAACCGTCGAAATCTTCAAAGGATTCGATGGCAGTGAAAGATACTTTTGTGGAAGAGCATCTTCGTGAAGAAATAAAATCTGAAGAGTGCGCGCCTCAGGAACTAAAGAATTTGACGATACGATTGTCATTTAAAACTGCATTTTGTGTACTACACTATACCCTCTTAATCATACAGCTCTGTAATTATCACTTCACTGAGTCATTATGGGGACCGTACAGCATTTTGGGCGCATATATTCGAAAAGCGTGTTTTAATTAGTTAACGTTCAAAAATCTTTATTCAATCATATGTTAGAATNTTTCACATTTGTGGCGACCTATGCATTGCATTGGTCTTGGTCTAGGGTTTTACTAGCGTACATTTGTTGACAAGTACGTACAGGTAACTCAATCAACCATTGGCAGTCGAGGGAGGAGTTGTCCTCGAATTTTTTCCGCCTAGTGCCATTCGCTCTCTGTAACTAAGCAGTATGGTTTTCAAATATTTAAATAACCTAATTAAACGTGTTTTTCACTTTCCTATTCCAAGCATCTATTGCGGTGCATTTTCATTGCGTTGTGTTGCGTCTATCACAAAGAACTGCATCATCCTATTCGGAAAATTGACGTACTCACAATTTTTTGAAAAGACATGTACGATCTACAGTTTTATAAACTTACCCTAATTCTCACCCTCCCAATACCGAACATGGTGGCCCCAGGAGCGCTGGAGCTGACTTATGGTAACACCATTGTCGATGGTACAGTAAGTACCATTGTAAATAATATTTGACTTCTGGAGGTTTTTCTTAGTAAAATAACAAACGTAGTTTCCTCGCTTTATTTAGCTCTTCTATGTAATTTTTTTTCTTTTTTTAAATAGCTTTTGTCCCATAGCTTTTGTCCTATAGCTTTAGTCTCACAATAGTGAAAAGTATCTTATTCGACGGAGAATTTCACTGCACACATAACTTACTGAGATTTTCCAATTTGCATAAAAAGTTAAAAGTTGTACTCGAAAAATTGAAAAAACTTCATTTCCGAAATTTAGGAAAAAATTCATTTATACAAAAATCTGGCTCATATGTGTGTTCTTTGCGTTGAAATGCATAAAATATGACCAACCTCATCGTTCAAGCGCAAATATGGTATGACTAGAGCTTTTTGGAAAATGTGGCAAAAACACATTTTTTATACCTCATTTCTTTCGAGAAATTGGAACATTTACCTCGAATTAAATAGGCTAAATTTACCGTGCTACTTTAGTGTGCGAAATTTAAACCTGATCCATTTGATAGAAAAAATTTTTTTCATAAGTGGTATGCTTGTCGCCTCTGTAATCACCTTTCGAGCGAAGTCTTCCTCACGGCTCTTTTTCCCCAATGCCACCTTCAATTTTTGTCTTCTATCGAACTTATTACCAGTTCAAATTGAAGGGCAGTAATCTTTGTTTGTATTCAAACAATTTCTCTTTTCGAAATACAATTCTGGTATCATAACTCAAAATACATATTTGGAAATTAAATATCAAAAGTACTTGAATTAAGTCCCTCGTGTTTGCTGCGTCGCATGGCTTCATACAAGTTATGTAAGTGATGGATTCATGCTGCATCATGCAGTGGGTACCGCCTTAAAAACTTTGGCTGCCAGTGGCATTTCGATTCATTGTTCGAATTTGATTATTTGTATCTTATTTTCCTAAATTATTACAGCATTCCTGAGTCATAGAATAAGAATATGACGGGTGCCTATTTAGCAAAGGGTAACCAAGAATTTATTACTTGAAAATTTCCGTTTCATAATTTTCGTAAACAAGCTCCTGGAATAGATTCCTGAAACTGGGTGGAAAACACCATGAATTTGGTCACATGTTGCTTACAATATACCATCATACGAGATATCGAGATGTATCTATTTTTTAACTGTTATTCTACATCTGTGCCATTTTGGCATTATAGAATCAAGTTTTCCAAAGTACCTTACTCTCAAGCTACCCATCCAGGTGAACAAACGTAAGAATAATCACTTGTTAAAAATATCCAAATTTTAGTAATCGTGATCGTAACATATAGGAGGCTCAAAACCAAAAGCGACATCAGTGGGTACACACCTGTTCATAGAAAGCCTTTGCAGTTAAGAGGTGAGGTCTGGAACACCTCTGTGCCCTGAAGCCCCTTATGATGCAAGTCCATTTAACTTGTACTGCGCCATAATGAGAGCGCCTCGAGCTGCCGAGCTGTAATTAGCAAAACTGTTGCAGAGGTCTGGAACAAAGCCAAGTTCGTCTAACTTTGGATCATAGTGGAAGAGGTCTAGAAAAATATCGTAGTCTAGAGTAAATTACATGAGCTCGTGGATTCTTTTTTGCGCTAAGTGGTGTGTTAAGGGAACTCTAGGGAGCAGAGGAACAGAACAGTGTACAATAGTACTAGTAAATGAAGGCTTGCGCTAACTTCAGGCCGGAAAATGAATGCCGTGAAACAATTGTCGCTTTCCAATTAGCTTCAGGCGACAGAAAAATTGTGTCTTTCTTTTAGGATTTATTTTTAATGGAATAATCCTGAGGTTGTTCAGGCTACTCTAAGAATTATTTTACGTATTTAAAGAAAAATGTAGTTAATTTGGCGAATAGCTCTTGCTGTAAGACTCGAATATATCAGAGCTACAGGATAATAACATGAAATTTAAACTTCTGAAGACGCTGCTAATCTCTGCTCTGTGGACGCTGGAAAGGAAAGACCGTTAGCGGCGTTAAACAGCAACTAAATTTCTGCAACGACCACGAGTCTCGTTGCCTTGAGGGCGTGTGGTGAACGAACTTCGTAGACGTTGCTGTTAAAGGCCTCAATGGCCCTGCTCAAGACCAGTCAATGTCTTAAAACGGTGTCAGATGACACCCAAACATGGCCATCGAACGCTAATTTTGCCCTCAATTCTGGAGTCAGGCTGGAGGTCAAGGTACTGAACAGTCAGTCCCTTCACTTCCGACTCGCAGTGAGTAAAATTTGAGTGCGCAATGAGTGGGGATAAACGCCTTGAAGTGAAAGCGTTTTCCTGTCTAATTTCGTAGTTAAATTACTGGTTAATTGCATCGATTACCGCAGAGTTTACGCAAGCTACGAATTTCTACGGCAACTAGCGTTAATCCTAAAATACAGCTAGACGTTCTTTTACGACTACCCACGCTTAAAACATTAGCAGCGTTGTAGGATAACGCCTCTCATAAAACCGAGTAGATTTTATTTATATTTTCATCATTCGAGTTTGGAGTTGTATCGAACGTTTTTTATGGTTGAGAATGACCCATACCAGTCTATTTCTGAAGCTCGTACGTCAATAACATTAGAAAATTAGGAAGTTCTTCTAGCTCCTCCTTCATCTCTGTGAGCACAACTGGGAACACAACCCTTCTTATATCTCAGTGCACAAAAACCAACCCATTCTGCCCATGGACAAAAATAAGTAGTAAGAGGGTATCACTGAGTTTACGCTGGATTTAATGGTTTATCTCCGGGGGAGATTACGTCCGAGTTTTGCATTCGAGGAGAGCATTTTGCTTCCTGAAACGGTCGCTGGGGAACATAATTCTCGCTCGTGGAATGAAAGATTTGTTTATATTCAGGCAATGAGAAACGCACGTTCTGGTAAAGCAGGAATTAAGCTGCAGTGTTTCTCAACAGCGACATCCAGATTAAGGCCTTATAAATATGGAAGTAATATTTCATACCTTGAATTTTCAAGACACTCCTTTGAAAATATAGCGATAACATTGCACGTTCCAATGTTTGTCGTTTTCAGTCCCTAATTAGTCTGAAATGATCGTGTACATGCACCGAGGTTTGAGTTCTTCGATTTGAAAATGAATTAATTGTTGAACATCATGGTATGAAAAGAGGGTACTCAAGCGACGCTCAATGGGACGCATGAGCGAGCGCGTGGCCACTATCGCCACTATCAAAAAAGTCATTATTTGACGCCCTTAGCATAGAATTGGGGTGGCATGAGCGCACTCAATGCATTGTTGTAAGCCACTGTAACCTATGTGAGATGAACACATTTCGAGTGAAAGTTACGAGCATTTTGGGTTCCATCCATGGTCCCATGGTCTAATTATTTCTTTACATAAGCATTATAGGTAATCTTTTCTTTTGTTTTTTGCGACCTATTTTTTTAATATATATCTAAACGAACGTATATATTGTGTATGTCTCGTATATATATATATATATATATATATGTGTGTGTATATATATGTATATGTATATGCTATCATATATATAGTGAATTTTGTGAAAAAAGTCATTATGGTTTGCTATATGTAGAGATGAAGGGCGAAAACGTGCTAGATCATTCATTCACTCTCGGTTTTATACATATATCTTTATTCATTGTATGAATTATATCACTGTAGAAGTAAATTTTGTTAGATGACTGTGTTTATTCAATTTTAGAATTGACAGTTCGGTTTCACAATTTAAATCAATTGATATGCTTTCGTCCTCGGTCTCAGAGTACGCGAGCGGAAAGCAATGTATATGGTATAGAGAGTGATGAAATCCTGATATAAGAATTTCATTGTCTGATGGCATATTAGACTTGGGCAGCAACACAAGAATGGACCACTTGGCTTGATTCTGTAGCTATTTTATAGTGTTTTCTGCTGTATTTGTTTCCATTGT
Source organism: Orchestia grillus (assembly GCA_014899125.1). Classification (NCBI taxonomy): domain Eukaryota; kingdom Metazoa; phylum Arthropoda; class Malacostraca; order Amphipoda; family Talitridae; genus Orchestia; species Orchestia grillus. Next base: position 32,653 of record VOMN01018841.1, read on the forward strand.
ATTCGTCTCTCATTAGTAGAGATTGTTAGAAGCGAAAATATAACAAATTTTATTTTCAGCGTGTACATGGACGGTCATTGGTCAAACTTATTTGTATAATGTATTCCATGTATAAACTCGATCAAGGAAGTGTTAAGAACATTTACTTACATAATAAGTTGATTACCTACATTTTTTACTCATTCTCTTCAATCGTGTGAAAAGCTCGAAAATTAGATGCCTGGATGTCCGATTTTTAACTTATTTTACCTATTTTTTATACGACACTTATTTGGAGAAAGGAATTGAAAAATCTCGGCACGCAACTGATTTTGTGAAGTCAACCTCTGTCTAATAGAAGTGTGCGGTATTTAAACACGAAAAGTTTATCTCCCCCCTGACCGCGACGGGACTCGGGCTGCTCACCACTGGGCCCCAATGCAACAAACGCGCTTGGAAAACGCAGCTGCCTTCCTCTGCACCCTCACCGGCGGCCGCAATGATGATTGCTTCATCAAAGAGTATTTTATGCGTCGAAATTAACGTGCTAATTAATGCACACACGCAGTACGACATCACACGAAGCTGCAGCCAAAAACTCTGGACGCTGTATCGCTGCAGCTCACATTTCTCTGCATTATTGAAGCCGTGGATTCCATTTTTTTGGGCAGGATGAAGTAATAAAGGCTCGGTCATGCGCAATGATTTATTTTTTACTTAAATTTCTGTCCGTTCAGTAATTAGCATTCCATTGCCAGGGCTTGCTTTCATTGGTACAGGGTTTTTAAAAAAAGTTTTGCCATTAACGCACGAACGAACTATTAAACGAAGTCTGGCATTAGATCGCATCTCTCGGTCAATGATAATCAAAAATTATTTTGACGGATAATCTCCGAAACAGGAAGTGTTTTACGGTGGATAGTTAGATCTCTAATTTACACAAATGAAAAGGTCTAACTTCGGCGGTAGATCAAGGCATATTGAAATTTAGCATTGACTTTGATTTCATAACATGGAATCGAATATCACTACGAAGGGTGACCGTATGAACGTGTTCTAAAATTAATGAAACAGAAATACGTTAAACAGTAAATAGTTTTCTTTACTCTTAATGCCACAGAACAGATAAGAAAATAATTAGTCCGCAATATAAAATCATTTTTATGCGTAGACATTGGCTTCTCGTCCTTCCAGAACCTTCATAAGACCATTGTTGTCAATTGTGGAATAATCGATAAAATGCTCTTGTAATTTCTCAAAATTTTACTCCAATGCTCACCTTGGCTTGTGTGCTGCTAATAGCCACGGTACATCTCAGATTCGATAATGCTTCAAAGACTCTCAGTGCAGTTGAGGTCCGGTGGTCACGGAGGCCACACCATAAATCGTAAACTAACAAAAATTTTGTTTGCTAAATAGCGTTCCGTAAGCCTAGAAGCAGGGCTAGAAGCATTATGAGGCGAGGAGAAATGTCATTCTGCTGGAAACTCGAGCTGTAAGAGCGGTACCTCGGGATAAACACTGGTTTAAATAATTCGTAAATGACTGTGGGATTTCAGCTTCACACCTCCTGGAATTTGAAACGGACCAACTCACCTGTCTTATGGAGGGGCAGCCCAAACCATCACACCTACGCATTCCTGCTTGCGTTTCACCTAGGGTAGAAGGAACATTTTGGCCGTCTTGAATCCATCGTCTGACCCAGCCCTCTGGACCATCCAAAGAAGGGGTCTGCGCTCTTCTGCAAATATAACTTTCGAAAAATTAACCTCCAGGTGCTGCTGAGCCACTAAATTTTTTCGAATTTATGGTTTTCCGATCGAGGAGGTCTGAATAGCTTCTGGTTTCTTCACTTCTCTGAGCTTCCTGAGAATTTTAAAGCGGCCCTTGCCTTGGAAAAGCTTTTTCCGCAGCTTTTGCAATTGTTTTCATCTCACGCGTGTTAAATATTGATTCGCCTTCATCACTACGATTCTACCATCGAAATTTACGTTTCACATAGCTTTTTTAAAAACTCTCACGTCACATTTAAAGCCAAGCTAATTCAATACTTTTTTGCCCTCACCCAATGCTAGGTTATTCTTTGCTTTCGGTGTAGTTGCAAAGAAATGGTAAATTATTTGTTAAGCCAATGAAAAAGATAAAATTGAAATTTTCTCACAAAGTATAATTTATGAACGGGGAAGTCTAACCTGTCGCTCGTCGATTTAGAACTGAAACTGTGGCTCGTTTTCTCATTCACTGTAAAGGTTTCATGCGGTCAGGTTTGCCTCTCAAAGTGAGTCGCTATACCACATACGCATGAGCATTAATTTCGCTCACGATTTCTGCAACTGTGTGCAATCCATGATGTACATTAATTATTAATTGGAATAGCTGCGAAGCTCAAAATCTCAAATTCAGACTCCCTTTGATCGCTAATTAAAAAATGCAGAATTACGCTTGAAAATACTACTAAAGTTGTGATGTACCTTGTTTTCAGTTTATATCACTTACAAATTTATATTTTAAACTATTTGTACAAAAACAGTTATTAAAACTAGCACTTTGCCTCCGGAGTGGGTCATATATGGCACGCGCGATCATCTAACCTAACCTAATGTAACCAAAGTACTATCGTGTATAAATACAAATTTTCGTGTTTTCGTCAAATTTGTGTTCAACAATCGAATAAATTAGTTCTGATTAGAAAGAAAATTAATAGAGTAACCAAATTTGTGAAATCAAAATCCTTCATTTTTCAGTTCATAGTAGAGATATTTGTCGGCATGTAATTTCACCTGTGTTGAGAATCGTAGTCAAAGTGCTAGACTACAAAACTTTTTAAGTCGCAAATAAATGTCACGCCTAATTTATTCTGGGACGCATATTTTTCTATATTTTTCAGTTAATAAATAGTCTCTCCTGACCCCTAAATTAATTACGTAAACTTAGTTCAACTTTTTTCTACAAGTGACATTGGATAGGCAATATAGGCAATGAAGTTCGGTTAGTTAGGTTTGTCCCTCGCATGCTATGGGGACTGCAGTCACCAGGGGGACACCGTTAGGCAACCTCAACTACAGACAGACCTTCCACAGTTAAATCTTTCGTGTCCACTTTAACTTCTTTGAATTTCTGCACCTTCTTCTTCATCTATTCTTTGTTTTGCTCTTCTTCTGAATGTGTTCTTCTTCTGCTCAAGAAATCGTTTGTGGAAACACACCTTGTGCACAGGTTTCCCATTCTCTGCAGTCCATACTGAATAATACCTTCTCTCGCTTCCTTTGGATCCCATTTCAAGTAGATAGGAGCTTTACATTAACTTATAAATATAATGCAATCTGCACAACTTCTTGATCTGCAAAGTTTTGCATGACTTCCCAAGTTTAAAATACTCTGAAAAACTTCCTAAGACTTTCAGATCGTACAAATTGCTCTGCTTAGGATTGGATGCGCTGTTCTATACTTCCAAACATGCGTACAGCAAGCTAATTTCTAGACCTGAATCAAGAAAGGTAATTCCGTGAATGCCAACATTTTAATAACAAATAATAGTTATGTTAGATATCCATTCACTAGCAAGTGATAGAAGATCTGTGAGGAAATTTATCATAGCACCATTATTTAATGTTAGCGAATATCTATTCATATGATCATATTGGTCAACTCTAATTATAAGAAACTAGAAATGAAAAGGTTGTCGGAGGTAGAGACACCATAGAGGTAAAATGATTTCATATTTAGTCATTTCACCACAGGATATTGATACGTATTAGCTCTTGATAGAAACAATTAGTTTTTCTAGCGCGGTCTAGCTTGACATATTCCACGGCTTGATGGACTGCTTTTGTATACACTTTGAATGGCAATTAAGTGACGGAAAAGCTGTCCAGCCCGGCACAAAAGTTGAAAAGCTCTGGTCGGCGTTTCAAAACAATTGGATTAGACTAAGCCGGATGCCGAGTCCATGTTAAATGTATTAAGGGAATCTGACGCAACTTAGACAGCTTAGAAATGTATTCCTATTCATTTTAACTCTGCGTGAAATACGTATGGCTTTTGTTTTATGTTCTCGTAGCTGTCGTTTCAACTGAGCCTCAAAGCTGCACAGAGTTTTTTGGACTGTACAATTGCATTAATTATTTATGCATGGTCGTGTTTGCCCAATGGAAGCGTCTGCTCCGCCGTGAGAGCGAGCATCTTAGGCTGCAGTGCGGAATAAAGTCTCGGTAACACAAGCGACCTTCCCACAATTTTTACATCTTATCAATGTAAATTTATTCATGAAACCCGCCGGTCATAAGAATGAGCTAAATAGCCAGCTCTAGGTTATGGCTCTTGCCCAGGATTAGACACTGAGAATTAAAGCCTTGTGATCGACTCGAACAACCACCGCTGCAGTCACGTGCACAAAACAACGCGCGTGTTCCAGTTTGTTGTGCCCAATCCCGACCTCATCGTGTTCACGAGGCAGTTTTGTCTACCAAGTTTTTCGAAGTTCAGCTCGTTTTCCATAAATTATACCTCATTATTTTTGTTCCTCATCTGCCATCTCCTTATTGCTTTTGAATGTGAGGGAAAGAAGACCCACAGCGAACTTCTTAGACTTTGTACTATAAGTTATTCACTCACTCTCTGTTTCTCGAGTGAGATGTTTTCCTTCTCTGGCATCTGGTTTGAGAACTGCATGCATTTACGTGCTCGATTTAAGCCTTGTGTTAGCACGAATTTGGCGCTTGTGGAAATTCCATTCAATAGTGACTCGAGAATTGAATGGCATTCTTTAAATGTAATAGTAAAACGTAATAGTAAATTAACGCTTCAACAAATGATGAATACTTCGAATTATGTATAGTATTTATTTGAACACCCAGAAGCCCAAGAATGTCAGTACACTGTGAATGAGTGGAGTTACAAATAATACTTCAATTGGGTTTCGTCGAAACCCTATGATATCCTACAAAAAATACATTGTCTCGGACACACCTTGTTTGCACACGCAGCGCAATGCCCAGCTGTGCAATACATCCGGCGCTCGAGGCATTTCAGCCTCTCAGAGACGCCGATATCAGTAATGTGTGTGTCAAGCCTGTCAGTCTGTCAGAGGCGCGAATATCAGCAGTGTGTGTCAAGGCTGTCAGTCTGTCAGTCTGTCAGAGGCGCCAATGTCGGCAGTGTGTGTCAAGGCTGTCAGTCGTGAATAATTTCCATTCCCAGATGCCATGCGACAGAGTCCTTCAATTGTCGCCGGAACTTCAGCTTTGCCATTTGTTTTCATTTGGTGCTGGCCAGCGTTATGGGGAAGAGAAAATGGTTGTATCGTGTGTGAAATTGTTAACTATTTGGTACACATGAATGTGTGAGAAATCACAGATGAGGTGCTTGCGTACGTCAACAACACGTGGAAATGTGATATCCCCGATACAATTTGAAAGCTGGAATATATTAACATTGGACACAGAAGCTCATAATTTTCTTTAACGAACTGGCTATCATATATAGAACTAGAAGACACTTCGCCGATAATGGTGAGACAAATGATGTTCAATTCTTAAGATGCCCTTTTATTTACTGTAACTCTGACATAAAGTGTTATTTTCAGTATCACTGATACCCAGTGCCCTTTCTGACAGTCTCGCTTTTAGTTTAGGAAAGTACCCGCGAATTTTCTCCGATTTAAATCCTAAAGACCGTCACAGAGAGACGGACCAGCCCACCAACCAAACAAGCAAGCAAGCAACAACTATGTAGTATAGTGGGATGTTTCCGAGTCTACAATATTTGAAGTCAGCAGCCGCACAGCCATATATCGAGTTTTATTAGCAACAGCATGCATACCCAATTGTGCCATCATGCCCATAATGTATATCTACGCACTCTGATGCAGCTGTGATATGAATTTATGAATGATCATGTCCAACCTATGCTTGACGCAATTCATGTCAGTACCAGAGAACTTAACACTCAATTAACACAGTACAGTAATCCCCACTCTACTTGTAAGCCATCACTCAAACTGCAGTGATCAAGGCCAAGTCAACGTTCCTGAAGTATGATTGCCTGAGGAAATTCTATAAATCATAGTTTCCCATCAACGTCTGTGTATCCATAAGCTCTTCACAGCACCGTCGACAGAATGGAAGATAAATTTATACAAGGACATTCAATACCTCCCGAGGAGAATTGATTCATCTGGCTGGTCGTGAGCACCAATATCGAGGAGGCCAACCCTAAAGTTCAACAAGACGGATCAGCGGCTGTCGCTGCTTTGAATAATTCAGCAGATTTCGAGCAACTGTCGCACACGAAACCGGAGAAAAAACTCCCCGCACATTTCTTCTCCTGTCTTCGCCGCAAAATATGTCGAATTCGGATGTCCCAGGCGGTTGAGCTAGAAACCGCATAGCAGCTGGTGACTGGTGGAATCGAACTGGAGGTACAATTAATTGGTATTTAAACAAAGTTACCTACAATTCGCGCAAGATTTCCTTGAAATTAAATTATTAGCAAAGATTGTTAACCAACACTTGTTTGTAAATCTGCGAACATTCTGAGTTATGTATCAGAAGTTCCGTTTTCGCCCCAACTGTGCTGGAAGATGCACAAGACAGAAACCTAACCGAACGTACGGCAGGAATTTGCCCGAAATAGATCCGATAAGTAGCGGGAATAGAATGAGTTACTATAATTTCGGGACATTTGTGTGAGCACCTTAATACTTGAAAAGGATATGCAAGAAACTGCACTAACCTCTGCCTCTGAACTATCTTTTTTGATTAGCTCACGCATTACTTTTGAGCTACTCCAAAATACCCGACTGCGTCACACCCATTTGCTAATTCGAGAACTACCGCAAAGCTTTCAGAGGAGCAGCAAAGACGTCTTTTCCAGGCCCTTTGGAATTCCAGGCAGGCCTGCACGACTCGCAATACAAGAGCGTTGACCTCAATTGATGCACATACCTGCAAGTTTTTGAGGTGGTGAGAGACTTTGCGTTGTGTTTTGGCCTCTATACACCACCGAGACTTCCTTCGTCAACCTCAAATGACGATGCAAATTAGGGTAACTCTGCTCTGTCACTTCGTCATTGCGCACAGAATGTGGTAGATAAAGCTCAAGGTATCGTACTATTGACAATTTAGCGAGCATTTCATTATTTTGTGATGTTTCAACTTCTTTTGTTTATTCTTTTGTATTTGATTTAATATTAGTTATTTTTTTTGCTAGGTCGTTGTAGTGTCAGTGTCTTTTATTTGCGTGAGATCGACAAGCCAGTTTGTAGTTTGACTGATTATCAACTTACTTCAAAGCTCAAGAGATGTCAACAAAATAAATTGAGACCGTCAGTTGAAATAACATGAGCTGTTTTGCGTAGATTTTCGTCCATGATATAAATTGGTCTTCACCAGCTGCAGCAGCCGTGGCATTTACACGCTTCTGTAAAGACAATGAACAAGTTCTGCTATAGAAAAGATGCTATATCCTACTCTTTGGTTCAGATATATAGGAGAATACTTTCAGATATGAAAATATATGGCTTACATTAAAGTATGGTCCCTCAATCTCGCAGTATACGGAGATACTTGTGTAGGAAGTGGGCTGTGGCTTGGAAGGTCTAATTTGCGATAAACCCCGAATTTGACATGCAGAAAGCCCCAGTGAAATGGTCAAAAAATGAATCCAGTTCGAGTAGCTTACCTTTCGCAGACGTAACCTGACGATCATGGGCTCTATGACGTGGGGGAGCTGAAGTCCCTTAAGTGAAATTGATATTGGAGCCAGATTGTTGGTAGGAAGCTCCACAGCGGTCCCAACGCACGGCGCAAGCGAGGAGCGAAGCGTGGAGCATCGCTGGCAATCTCTGGCGCACAAATATTTTGTGGAAATTTCTCATCGAAATTTCCGCTTGTTTTTGCAGCCAGGAAACAACCAGAAGAAAATATATATGACCTACTCCAGGAAGCGTGGCCGTATGACATTCGGGAATGAGACGGAAGGCAATCATTTTCGGCGTCCTAAATTTTTGTGAACAGTCAATAACTCGAGGTTTTTACTGGTGAATTGGGTCCCTGTAAAATGAGGATCATTGACTTTCAACTTATCATTGAAATGTAGCGCTCGTTTCTCCTTGGCTGCAGGTTTGTAAGTTACAGTACATTGATAAATGAAATTAAAAACTTTCATTTCCATCACATTTTTCCAAATGATTTACTAAATCACATCAATCCATATAAACCCAAACTGTGAAACGAATGCATAAATCTTGAACTCAAAAAGCTAAGTTATGAATATCGATTTCGAAAACTGTTGTGCTTCACGTATAGCCTCAATGATCTGGGAACAAAAGGTCGTGCATTATTGCAACGCAAGAGAGAATAAGTCGAATTGAATTAATTTCACCTCATACAATTTTAGAGTTCGAACCAGGTTTTGCGTTGTATTTATCAGTAAAGGGTTGTCTTAAGCCTGCAGGGCAATGAATTGTCGAACGCGACATAGGTGAGCAATTAGGCGTGTGAATAATGTTCATTTTAAAAATTGCTTGATTTATTTGGACAATATTTTCACTAAAATCTTCGGTTCAAACGACACTTAGAGTAATTTTGATTTGAGTGTTTCATGAAGTACTTCACCCGAGAGCTTCATACAAGATTCCTGAGCAGCACGTTGGATAGAGACAATGGAAGGTTAAATATCTACAACAATAAAATCTTGCTCTGCGATCATCACTGACTAGAGTTATTCCGAGTAAGACGGTTAAAACTTTGCTAATTTCAAAACTTCATCTCAAATGTGATCTTGATGATCGTACATTTGGCCCTAATTGTTGGAAAAATCAAATGTTTTCTCCGTGTATTGTGTAAGAAAGATAAATGAAGTTTCTGATTTGATTTGGTTTACGTTGGTTTTGCTGCTACCTTTAAATGATGCTGCTTTTGATACTAACAAACACCAATTTTTAAATTCTACGTATAACTTCATTGATTGCGACTAACATCGAACGTTCTGAAGAGTTCGTATTTTAAGTAAGCAATAGTTACGATGTATAGAAAGTAAAAAAAATTGTTAATTCAAACGATATACAGCGCTGGTATGAATATTCCAGCTGGGCAGAAAATAAGCGATGCAGTGGAAGGATTTTTTGGTAAAAAACAAAAAAGAGTACAATACAGTGAAAGGAACCGTCACAAAATAGATTATATGAATAAAATAAATAAAGCACTTATCGTGGGGCTGCTTAGGCATGAAAAATCATTACCTCTGTAGTTTTCCTGCAAAAGTTTGTAAATGATCTGATACAAAAGCTTCCCATACAGTTTGCAGCTAGTTTTATGTGTTTTTTCAATTCTTTCCGAAGAATAAAAACAGTTATAATACACGTAAATTTAGAACGCATTGAAAGCGGTGTTATCTTAGCACTGGAATTGCATCGTTTAAACGACGAACCTGAAAAATAATGGGGAAGACTGAATATTAATGTTTGAAGATGAAACACCAGCTCAACATCATTGAATTGCCTTTCAATTTTTCGAGCTCGACAAAGGAATTCATGAAACATTCACTGTGTTCACTTGAATGAAGGTATTAAAGAAACATCATTCTGTCGAAGCCCTCTAATGCTGGAGTCGTATTTCAGAAATGTCAAGAAACTCCAAATATTTTCGAATCGTATATCTCTCCGTCAAAATAGGAAGTGTTCTCACGCACGCACCCGAGCTCTCAGTCTATCCCTCTGGAGACGGAGACTTGCAACGACCGTCCACGGCGAGCACAAACAGCTTCCCGGGGCGTCAATAAGAATTGATCTGCCAGAGCGTGAAGAATAAGAGGCGACTTAAAATCTCTCGTTGTTATCATTCCATAACGTTCCTACAAAGCCTCCGGCTGATGTTTGACTATCACTTACGCGAAAATTATCAAAAAACTTTCGAAGAAAGGCGTAAATGAGAGAGTTACTTTACCATTGCATTACATGTATTGGAATCTGTGTCCTGCGCGGATTTTGCCCAACTGTGAAGATATTTATGTCATTGTGGAATTACAACTAAGATTTTTATTCGGTCGTCTTCTGTGATTCTGGACAGAGATAGAGCACATGATGTGCGTTGAAGTGAAAGTTTGAGTACGTCAAAGAATCGATATATTCCTTTTTCATATTTTTGTGTATCTTCTGTGAGAAAAATTTGAGCAAATTATACAAATTTTTACCTTCAGTGAACACGAGTTGGCTTCTTAGGGTGACATATTGAACTATCAAATGTATTTATCTCTACCTCCATGTAATTCTGCAAATATGTTGAATGATATCCAAAGTTCATTTTATTTATTCTCTCATTGAAGAACACACATTTTCAAAGTGAATTAGGTTTATTTCTCGGGAATTAGTGATCATTAGTTCCAACATCTGATTGCTTCTGTGACCACCACACAGACTCCACGCTGAATGAGATGGGATGGCCGGTGGGCTCTTTTTCATAGACAATTTCCTGTGTACAATAACTGCCATTACACGTTGATTAAGCAACGGGAGACACTTGAAAAGGATCCAGATGATTGCGGTTCTTCATTTGCGCAGAGTTGGGCTCATTCCACTCTAGAATGTGAAGGCCACTCCATTTTTCCCCTTCCATTAAGCCTCTCATCGACGTGATGAAGGCGGGATACGGATCATAGCGTACCTGACGTCACCGAGGATATTGTCAATTTAAAATTGATCGTTATTTTTTCCTGTTGCCAGTACAACCTCAGATTGGCGATATTAACTAGCTGCTTGGGAGATGGATTTTTTTGAGAATTTTTTTTTAACTTGAAACTTTATACGTTTGATTGCGCTTTAAAGGCTTTCCTTCTAGAACTTGATTCTTCGATAAGTTTTGCTAATTAATGAAAAGTTTCCTTTACGTAGACTGAACAATATAGAATGTCACTTTATCCATGTCTGATTGCATCATTAACACGAACTGAAGTCGTTTTTAATACATGGAAAATATAGATGAGGGACGTCGGGAGAGGCAGCCAGCGATGCTTAAGGGATTCGCGTTGGACACGTTACGATCGCTCACACTCTAAGTACTTGTGCTTGTGATGAGAGATCAGAAAACCTATGTAATTTTTAACGATCTTTGAACAACACAACAGGCGGCAGAAATTTTACGAGTTAGAGAGGTTAATGACGCCTCCTATACATACAGTAGTTCTTTTAATCACATCATTCATTGAATGACGTGATCTCCCATTTCCTCTTTCGTGTCGATCGATATGAATTGCAGAAAGTTGAGAATTATTCAAATTCCTCCTCTCTAATTTGCTGTTTCTAATAGAACTATTTACAGAAAGTTGACACGTTTGCTAATATCTTTGACACGTTTGCTCGCTGAGCGGTACAAATACCAACCACGGCAGTCTTTGCTCATGTGAATGAATAACTTACCTCAGTGTCCTCAGGAAGATCTAAAATCTCTTCGAGTTTGAGAAGACAAGATCTCGAATGAAAATGATGTTCTGAGATGAAATTTAATATGTAGACTTAAGTCGGAGCGATTCAATTCAAGTCATTGAAGCGTCTCTTCCTTTCTTAAGGTTTCACTCAGATTACAGAGGCGAATTAAGAGAAATTCATTTTTCAGGGTCACTTACATGGTCGTTTTCTAATGCCACTTCACGAGAGATCGACTCAAAGCTTCTCGGAGTCGAAATATTACACGGGAATGGTTTATTTTGGAGGGTTGTCAACGCGATGGAGACGGAGATACTTTCCAGGAAGTGTTCATGGGACACCTTTGTCGGTAGACCAAGGTTTCTACTCGAAGTACGAAAAATAATAGGGCACGTTGCGAAAGAAACTTGATCTTGAATGAGATATCGGAAAAAAGAACGTGAGAAAGTTAAGTTAAGAAAAACACAGGGCAAGTCACGTGTGAAACCACTGATGCGTGAAGCGCTTCCGCAAAGACTGCTGGCAAAGTCCGTCGCTCAAGAAGAGATCATTTTTCAAAGCAGAACTGCAGCACACGTGTGTTTGATGGGCAGACACGCCTCAACAGACGGGTTTCTATCGTTATTCTTCTATTCGTACGATCAACACTTGCTTCGGATTGCGTCAAATACATTTTTTGGAGTAATATAGTTCTACACCAGAACGTTTTTCTACCGTATGTGTTTTTGTCCCAATTGTGTTAACTTTAACCCATTTATGCGTAGGATTCATTTTTATGCACACTCGATAGCAATAATACCGAATAGGAACGATGGTAAAAAACGTAATGGCAATAGGAAATTTATTGATCGTATAGTGCCTCTACATTTTTGCACACAAATAATTTATGCATGGTGTATAGAATTGGCATGAAACTAATTGACTATTTAACTTAGGTTTTCAATACCGTGACTTCTTCCCGTCCTCTTTACGGAATCGTTTTGTTTCAGCAACTATTCAATAATTCTCCTTCAAAGTTTATTTGAGATATGGAAGACTTTCTAACGACAATATTTTCAAAAATCAGTTAGAATTGTTGAGAAATAAACCTCATGCATTAACGAGTTAATGAAAGGTGTGGTACTGGATTTTCACCTCATGCACTATAATTGTTAACACACTCTCAAATTATAAGCTTTTAGCCAAAATTTTCGATCATTTTACAGCACCGGGCCCTTTGGAAAATGAAATTGAAGTTACACTTAAAAATTATAACTCCTCACTTGTGAGCAGAAAATTTACGTGCAATCGAAAGATTTCGTAAGCAAACTGCTGTTATTCGTCCATTCATTCTAGTTTGGGACCACCATTAGGAATAAAACAGCTCATTTTTATTCAAAATTCATGCACCGCTGCAAAAGTGTTCGGGGACTCAGATGTGTCGCGCATGCAGAAAAAAGAGAGGAAATAAACGGCGGCAATAAATTTCGTGTCTAACTTGACATATTTATTCACTGCCAGAAGTTGAGAAGTTGAAAATAATCTCCTCTTGTTCAGTCTTCGGTGTGACCCTGCCCGCAGAGAGTTCAGATGCTCTGTCCTCACATCCTTAGGGTAGAATATTTCTCAAAGCTGTGTGAAGTGGTCGTGTGATTGACATTATTTATTTCAAAAGCGTCATTTCTTCGATCTTTCGATCTCGTGACTTACAGAATGCACTCCATGATTTTGAATAATGTGATGTTTTCGCTTTAATCCAGGTACTATGCTGAGGTTCATTTCATAAAATTGTACTTAAGAAAGTGGACTGGTGACTAGAAAATAATATCGTCAGTTTTAGAAATTGACTGAAGTTATGGGACACACAAAGGTGATTAATTTTCTTCGATGTTATCAGTTGTCATGACGTCCTGCTGCTGGTGGAGAATTATTGACCATAGTTAAACGGCAAAGCTTAGTGGCACAAAATGTAGCTCCTAGACACTTGGTTTTAAATAATTTAATGCTAAAAATTTTATTTCCCTGAATTGCAGAAAGTTGAGAATTACAATGATTTCCGTGTGCACTGAAAACCGTTACAACTGAAGCGCCTGCTGCTGTTTATGGCACCTGCTGCACTTGCGATGGCAGCTTATATATAGTTCTGCTGCACCTTGCTTTCGTTCCAGCTGGAAAGCTAACTTTGCTATCAGGGTGCATTGCGATCCATTTCTGCTTGGTCCATTGTAGTGTCTTTATAATGACATAAATCTACGTCGTTTGTAACTAGAATTTATCCTCTTTGCATAAATTACTTTAATTTTTCGATCGCATAAAATCCTACACAAAGATCTCCATTGAAAAGCAATTTCCATTTCATTAATGGACAGGGTGGGTGTCATTAGTGCTCAACCAAAATAATTTCCGTGTGCTAACGAGAACCTAATGAATCCGCAGCATGAAGCTAATTACAAATGGAGGCAACTTAATTCTTCAGCTCACCGCCGATTTTTCTTTTAATTGAAGAGCGTCCATTGACGTGTTGTTTTCGTCATGCTCTGTACTTCACATGACGTGTACAGCCCTCCATGTACAGTATTTATTTCACTTCCGATTACCTGGTGTTTTATTGACGCCCTCCTCAGCTTGCACACAGGAAGGATAGCTTAGGCATATCAGAATAATTTCATTCCCTCAATTGAATATGAGGAAAGGTATTGACTTCACATCCTTGGGACGGATAAGTTTCTCGATGCACGAGTCTGAACAGTGATTTCCATTGCTTTTCAAGGAGGCTTAGGTGTGGGGCCGAAGTCGCTGGGGCGTTGTTGCATTTTTTGAACGTGATGAAAGTAGTGTACGTTTCAGATTGAAGAAAGTGAGTAATGTTGAGGATGTTTAACGATTTCACTCCCGGTTAAGATAATAGAAAACATTAGGTTCGCTTGCAGAACAAGTGATATGAAATTCATTGCCCCACTGATGAAAGTGAGATCTAATTGGCTGAGAGTTCTCACGAAGCTGCAAGTAACTGTCGAAGCGTAGGTACTGTGACGTCATAAATGTGGGCTAGGCGCCAATTGCGCCCCAGAACTCCCACACAAAATCTGTGGGACGCATTATCCCAACAGGAGTGAAAGGGTTAAATGCAGGACTCTGCTTGACTGTCATGCTTAGAATAGACTAGTTTCCACATTGGTATTGTTCAGTAATCAAAATGAGGTACAAGCCACTCTGCCTTTGTTTTTATGCATAGTAAAGGCACGTACGCTTATGTTTCTGCGAGAAATTTTTGTACGAAGTATTTTAAACCAAAATTTTCAATGATGAATGAAAATATGTACTGCTGCACACTGACTCTGCAACCATAATGGAAACTAGGAATATATGTACACATACTTTATTAAAATGATACTTTAAGTGTAAGGCTATGGCATCCTGGTGTGTAGGCATTTGAAAACAGTGAAGGCAAAGCTGGTGCCGGGTCACTTCTGAGATTATACAATTATTTTTTTGCGATCTTATTTTCTGCGTTAAGAGACCTTCTTAGTGCATTGAATTACTCATCAACAGTTTACAGGTGTAAATGCTTTCAAATGTAAAGCATTTTTAAGAACGTGGTCAATAATAAACAAAGAAAGTGAATTGGAGACCTTGAATAAAGGAAAGTCCATCAGGGGTTCCTCGTGCCACGAGTCTTGTACACGTCGGTAAAGTTAACTCCGTTGAACTGTAAAACACTCAATGGATTCCCACGCCTTGCTGCAACACGCTCACCTCCCACTTAAATGGTGCATCAAATGTTCTACAAGTTTTCCTGTTTTCTTCACGCGTATTTACTTGACAGTTTCACCTTCATTGACTCGCTTGACGGTCTTTACAATGCAAATGAACCTGAGCTAAGCAACGCACGGAACAGGGAAATGAGTGTCAGAGTCTCAGTGAACTTCTTTTCCTGACATCCCAAGTTCTTTTGTTTCTGCACGGCGTCATGCCTGGGAGAGCAACCTACATTCGAGGAAAGGAGAAGAGCTTTTTGTCTCATGGGAAACTTTATGACTGACAACTAGGTTTTGTTGTCGTGTGATTCTTCTTCTCGGGCGTGTTCAGAAAATTATGGACTTGACACGTGTGTTCTCTTTTATCCTCATGGAGGAAAAAATGGCGTTGTTTAGTTTTACGTCTCTGTTGAAGTCACTACACCATATTGCGAGAAATTGTAACTTCCAAAGAGCGCTTTTTTACCTATGACTGTTAAACAACCATAATTCGGAAGACGGAGCTTTGGAGCAGCAGATGCAGATGAGATCTGAAAAAGTTAGAGCGCCACAATGAGCGGCGCTGGCAGTCACTGCTGGTTCAGAGTGGAGACAATGGCGGCGCAGCATGTTGAGATGGCTTAGAGGCATCGTCTTCGTCACTGGGGTTTTATTCTCCTTCCTTTATTCAGCCAGTTCACTGTAACTTTATTTGTGTGCCCTTGCATTACCAATTCACTCGTTTACATTTGATTAAACCAACGGGATTATGTCTCGTTAGAGGGTTACCTTAGAATGATTGTGCACATCCTCCATTGGCAGTCTTATTTAGTTTATTTTGGGGCCTAATTATTAATAAAGATGATCTTCGGTATGCCTCCTTAAATGCCTCTACACACCTCGTACAAGTGGCAGTGTCCCGACATCTGTGCTGTCCTAATCGAGCTCAGGAGAGCACGTGTCATATTGTTAATGGATATTTGTAATTCATCGCTTTAGTGATACAGAAATTGAGTGGTTATTGAGGGTTCATAAGTTCTACATGTACAATAATTTCCGCGTGCACTGAAAACCGTTACAACTGAAGCTGTGCTCTATTTATGGCGCCTGCTACACCTGCGATGACCGCCTATAGTCCTGGTCGCTTTTGTGTCAGAGAGATCGTTTTCTGCCGCCATTCCTGCCGCTAGGCTTCCTCAATTTGCTTGAAGGGCGGAGGATCTTCATCACGTGCTCTGTTTTATTTACGCACTTCTAACCTTTTCCTTGAATGAAATTCTATTGAATAATTGTAAGCAATAAATATGTGTATCTAAGCCGATGTCGTACATTGCGGTTCATTAAATTCAGGAAATTCAAAATGCAAGAAAAGAGAGTAACTCTAACTTTACTATTATTGTGTAAGGTGGTTGCACTAAAATTGCTCACAATATTTCACTCATTTTCAGCCGTAATTTTATTGTATTACTGTTTTTATTGCTGTCATCTCTATTGTTATATGTAGTTGTGTTTTATTATTCTCCGACCAATTTGTCACTACTCTCAGATATTTCTTTTGGGTATTCGTTGAAGCTAATGAATTTATCATCGCTTTTTAAGCGTTGCTAGACGTTATACTCTGTGTAATTTTTAGAATAAATTTTTCAATTTATTCTTCTTTTAGTTGATTATTCTTCTACGTATCCAGTAATTAAACCTAGCCCGAAGGTCTCGCTACCACAAAATACCAAAACATTTATAGTGTTAAGATAGATGTGTGCTTCGAGTGAGGTATAAAATGAAGTTCTATTTTTATCGGATACGGAACAAAGATCACTCCCTGCACGAATCTGCCGTGAGATGCTCGTGAAAATATGAATCACGCTACGAATGAATATGAATTTTCAGAGTTAGATGGTAGGCCTCATCCATGCCGCCGCTTTTTTTAAGTGCGTATCAAAAGAAGAATTAAAGTCTCTCTCTCTCACGGCCGTGAGATGCATCGCAGTGCAAACCTCAAGTTTAGTCGTTCCCGTAATTTCCCAGGAGAATGCCCTAAGATTCCTAGATTCCGCACCCAAAATCTCCTCTAATTGGAACGGCCAGGGTACGGAATAGGCAAGAGGGTCCTGAGAGCCTCCTCCCTGGAACGACTTGGACTATCATGACGGAGACATAAGCCTCCTTAAATTCCCTACCCTTTCCTTGTGTGTGTTGATGTGTACACACCACAATCTAAGCTACTCTTAACTTATTCTCATGACAGGGTGATTTTTAGAAGAAATAAGCGAAGCCTCGAGAGCGGAAATGATGATGAGAATGGAGAATGATAACATTTCACAACTTTTGTAGAAAAATTGCGATACTCGCGGCTCTGAATTTTCACGAGCTTTTAGAAAAATTTCTCAAAAACATCTCGAAATTTTGAGCACACAGACCGCCGCGCACTCTGCATGCAGAGCAAGCGGAGCACCGCAACCCACACAATTAGACCGCAGCGGCCAAAATGCCCGCTCTATTTGGAGGAGCTCAGTGCGACGCCCTCAGGTCGTCGCCGGCCGCTCAGCTCTAATGGCACGGATGTGGAGCGCCGCTCCAGAGGCGTCCGTGTCGATGTCTCGAGGTATCATCTACGCACTGCGCGCTGAGGCATCATCTACGCACTGCGCGCTGAGGCATCATCTACGCACTGCGCGCTGAGGTATCATCTACGCACTGCGCGCTGAGGCATCGTCTACGCACTGCGCGCTGAGGCATCGTCTACGCACTGCGCGCTGAGGCATCGTCTACGCACTGCGCGCTGAGGCATCGTCTACGCACTGCGCGCTGAGGCATCGTCTACGCACTGCGCGCTGAGGCATCGTCTACGCACTGCGCGCTGAGGCATCACCTACGCACTGCGCGCTGAGGCATCACCTACGCACTGCGCGTTGCACAGATCACCGTTCGTGCACCTCAGGGTCCCTCACTGGAAAAACTGTTTTTCGAATGAAGGAAGAATTGCGCGAACAGTCGTTCATTGTTTGTGCGCTTGCGTGCATGTTAATCCTGGTTTTATGGCAAGGATGAGAATTCAACACTAAACTATGATCCTAGAACCGTCGCACCAGGGGGACGATGTACGCTCTGGGTTAATGTCGAGTAAGGTAGAGTTTTTGCTTGTTTCTCTCATGGACTTTCCATGTCGAGATTTTAACAAAAAATGATATGGTAATGTTAGATTTTTCAAAAGTCATTAATGTAACAGTCTTGGTTGAAAACCTTTTGACTGAATAGTTTGACGAGGCTCTGAGAAATGTCGCTTTTATAGTCGATTTTTATTAGTATATATAGATATATTATGCATATCAATAATTTGAACAAACATTATTCAGGTGGGCAAGTGAAATGTTTCAGTATCGCAGTACGAATTTTTTTCTATGCCTCTGTATTTAATTCTGCAGCAGAGTGCTTTCACACCATGAAAAAACGTCGGCCATATTTTCATTATTGTTTCACCTCAATGACAAACCATTTAAATGAAGGTTTAATACATTTTCGAATAAAATTTGCCATCTTTCCCAACCTGTGATAATTTATGATACCTTTCCAATGCATCAGTTCACAGGGTGTCGAGTCCCGTTACCT
Source organism: Orchestia grillus (assembly GCA_014899125.1). Classification (NCBI taxonomy): domain Eukaryota; kingdom Metazoa; phylum Arthropoda; class Malacostraca; order Amphipoda; family Talitridae; genus Orchestia; species Orchestia grillus. Next base: position 51,373 of record VOMN01018841.1, read on the forward strand.
CCATTGTCCGTCCGTCCACAAGCGTGGTATGGTCACGCGCAGAAGTGAGCTACAGAGGAACTTTTGACTCAAAGTGCGGCGAAACTCAATTGTGAACTGAGCTTTAGGTTCCTTGAAGGTTTAGTCGTAGGCTCCGGTTCGTTTGAAGATGAACTTACCTCTTTCATTGGTACTATTAAAAAAATAGCTTGAGCTCAAATTTTTTCCAAGGGAGACGAATTTTCTACGTTTTCATGTTGAATGTTAGCGTTGCACGAATAATCTTAACGTCAGTGCCGGACTTTCTTCCTGGTGTGAGAATAGGGGTGTGACATTCCAACTGATCCACAGTCCTACTCATAGAGAGCAGAAATTTGAACTTGCTTATTTTAGTTTGAACTTTGAAAATCATACAACGCGAGCATTAGCTGCGGTAAAAGAACAGATAGATTTGTAGTAAAACATCATGTTAACCCGCGTAATTTTTTTTTTCAAGTGGCTCGAATTCTTTCCTCCATTAACTTCAGTGGAAAGATATCTGACAGCCCTGAATAATGTGGCAGGCTTTTCGTCAGATGTGTCTCATGCACTCCTGAAGTTACGAGCTTAAAAGAACCGTCTTAACTTACAAATTTAAAATCTGATAGCTGCCGCCAAAACTCTCCTTGCAACTTGGTTATTAATAGTCGCGCGTTTCCGTTAGTGTTTTTACTGCGGCACCCGCTGCAGGCTGGCAGGAATTCAACTTCATTTCAAAAGCCCGAAGTGAAGTGACGACTTCACTGCCGCGTCGTCGAGCCCAAATCCTGCTGATAAACTCCGAGAAAAAGAATGAGGAGACGAGGTGCATTAAGGCGCAATTCGCAGCTCTAAGCAAGCTATTTATTTCGAGTTGATGGCGGTGCTTTCTATTCAAAGAACGAGATTCATTCCCAGTGAAATGAGTACAAAAGGAAGAGTGTGACTCGAGTTACCCGGTAATAAGCCGTCGACGTTGGTTGCCTTAGAATTATTTGTCTAGGACAAAGCTTGTTGTGCTTCTTTAAACAAACTTCGAGTTTGGAATCGAACAATTTTATAATATTACGCTACAAATACACTTAACTGGTACAAGATAGGTGTGTATAAATAAAATGCTATTAAATCGCAACCTAAAAGAATTCAAGAAAACGACCCCGCAATGTTCGCATCCTCCACAGCGGCATTCATTATAAATGTTTGAACAAAATTTCCTGAGAAATCAGGCCATATTAATATATCCATTAATCTTAGAAAACGGCATCATTCCAGACACACATTCCAGACACCGCACGGTGAGAACTAAGGAACCTCGCTGCAAAACAAAGTAGTTCATTTCTTACACTCTCCACTACGGTCAGAATGCTCACTGCGCTGCCCCTGTTCGCTGTCGACGCATCTCTCGAGCTGGACCTTGACTTATCGCCTACATACCTGCGGTGAATGCAACCTCGTGTATCAACACCACGCAGTCTCTATGTACTCCAGAAACGGAAGCACTCCTTAGTCTATCCATGACTTCCTCTTTCCCTGCTGGCAATCGTCCACCAGATTATTTTATCGATTCTCGCACCAATGTCGACTTCTGTACATGAAGAGGTGCACCAGCTAATCAGACCCTTGCTGCGTGCAGCGGCCGCACGAACGAGCGCCTCTGTATGCCGACAGGGCGATCCTTGGCAACAGGCGAGTGCAATTACGTGGCTTTGTCTGCGTTGGTGATGGGAAAACTTTTCCTTAGAGTTCGAATCGGAGCTCTAGGCTCATTTTTCAAAGAACACATCAGCAAAAGGTATCGGAGACGAAAGGAGGCTGTTTGCTTTTCGTATTCTCATCTCCTGAACTTTCAAAGACCTGATCAATAGGTAAAAAATCTATTGATTAGTATCGACAGCAATAAATTTGTCTTTACTAGTCTGGATTTTAATGCGACCTGTAAACTAACAAAAAATATACCATAATGTCGCGCTGGTTTAGTTGAATACGAAAGACACGTGCGAAATACGGAGCATTTTTGAGACAGAAAGGGATTTCGGAAACATGAGGTAACACGTACGTCTTTTGACTAATCATGCTTGAATTCACCCACAATCTCGCTTCGCATCCGTGCCTGTCCCCAGCTTGATGATAAAAGGCCGCGGCCGAAGCAATTTCAAATCATTTGAAGCAGAAACAATTCAACACGAAATGGCTTCTGTAGGAGTGATAGAGGACGTTTGAGGGGCTTAGCAGAACACAATGTGGCCTGAACACGAGACGAAATGTGTGAGTCTTGCGAGGGTGGCTGCTGAAGCTGGGGGAGCGGGCACCAGAGAGGCTGAAGCAGCAGGCACCAGAGAGGCTGAGGCAGCAGGCACCAGAGTGGGGCTGAGGCAGCAGGCACCAGAGTGAGGCTGAGGCAGCAGGCACCAGAGTGGGGCTGAGGCAGCCGACACCAGAGTGGGGCTGAGGCAGCCGACACCAGAGTGAGGCTGAGGCAGCCGGCACCAGAGTGAGGCTGAGGCAGCAGGCACCAGAGTGGAGCTGCATGGGGCAGCTCGTCCAAATAAGCCACTGCTTCATTTTCTCGTTTCGCCACAAACTAATTAAATGGTCCCGTGTTGGGCGTCCGCTGCTGATCCTGTGCTGTGTCTACTGTGATGTGCCTACTGTGCTGTGCCTGCTGTGCTGTGCCTGCTGTGCTGTGCCTGCTGNCTGTTGTGTTGTGCTAGTTGTGTTCTGCCTGTTGTGTTGTGCCTGCTGTGTTGTGCCTGCTGTGCTGTGCCTGTTATGTTGTGCCTGCTGTGTTGTGCCTGACCAGAGTAGCTAAGAGGTGGCTTGGGTACCGAGAGACTGGTGGAGATTGCAGTGAGGTCTGCAGTGGTTACCACTGGATAGAGTCTGGAGGATGCCATTTGGGCCGCTCACCTGC
>VOMN01018844.1:0-12443 GCA_014899125.1 Orchestia grillus
CTCACCACGCCAGTAGTTGTAAGGCATTAAAAACCCAACGTTAAAACATGTTGTAATTAATAAAGGTGCTTTATTCATACATTTTGTTGTAAAACACCTATTTGTAGAGGGACGGTCAGTGTTTTGCATCAGTCGACTTCCTAGAAATTGAACCTGAACGACCGCGCACCGCAAACGAGGACAACTTCTCGTATTAATTTTGGAAGCCAAGCTGCCGTCAGGAGGACGTTCTGTACCAAAAACCTACCGTGAGTTCCTCATTTTAGTTCCGTAAATGGCGGGATTAATGGGATCACTTAAGCGCTAGTGATGTATTAAGAGGCTATAGATGAGATCTCAGGGACCCCGACGCCCGCACACTCTCACTCCACTCGACGCTCGCAGGTCCACTTGACTTTAATGAAGATTTTTGAGGAGTGTCGAGACCACTCGACCTTTGTGCTGGCCAGGCGAGCTGGGGCTCTCCCGGTGGCCTGCTGGTGCTCCGCTCTACTTTGTGCTCCGCTATGTCGGGATCTGGGTTGTGTTCCTGGGCTTCGTTGTGTTGCGCTAAGTTGCAGGGTTGTATTCCTGGGGGTTGTATTCATCAGGGTTGTATCCATCAGGGTTGTATCCATCAGGATTGTATCCATCAGGATTGTATCCATCAGGGTTGTATCCATCAGGGTTGTATCCATCAGGGTTGTATTAATCAAGGTTGTATCCTGGGGTTGTTTCCTGGGTTGAACCCATCAGGGTTGTATTTCTGGGCTTCATTTTTTGGAGCTCCCCAAATTGCAGGGCTCAATTTCGCTGAATTTAGTTTTGGTACCACACTTGTAAGCGGTACTTCGCTTCACCGGTTTTTCTGTAATGTGGTTGTCTGCGTTAGTCCACAGCTGAACTAGAGCTCTGCTGAGCCCTACAGTTCAGTACAGTACTGCCATGACGCACGAGATATTCATAAATAAGCGCCATGTTTTTCGTGCTGGTTGAAAAACGCCACTTTGACAAGCCCTCTTTTACATCAGGCAGCTATTAACGCCACTTTGACAAGCCCTCTTTTACATCAGGCAGCTATTAGCTCCTCTGGTGAAGACTAGATCCACAAGCGGTTGCGTCTTGGCATTCAGGAAGAACCAAGAACGGCTAATGATGCCGATGTTCACGCCAAAATTAATTCCATAAGCTGAAAATATTCAGAAGCGTGCACATTTAATGACACCAGAGCGAGTAGCAAATATACTCTATCACTGACGACTCTGCTTCTTATTCCACGTACGCCAATTCCAGAAACCAAGTTAGTCTCCGTTGGTCCCTTCAAAATTTGTGCGACTTTCTCATAACTGAAGATACTGAGAGGACGACGAGGATGATTGTATGCCATTTTATCCAGTGTAACATTTCTGCATGTTTGTACAAAGCGTACGCTTCAGGTACTAATAACGCACAGCACAAAATTAGTTCAGTGGTAGGATTATTGGTTGCTCTAGCGACCAGAAAATTGTGATTCTCCAAGATTCTGCTTCTTCTGCTGCGTTAATTCTCGATTTGGTTTATCGCAACAATCAATCTGATCGCCGTAAAACCAACACATACCACCCTAATCAAAAATATTCCGATTTCACTTATTAAGTTTATTACTATCCAGTTTACTATTGAGTTTATATTATTGAGTGTATATATTATAATATAATCGAGTTAATTATTTTATTTAGGGCGAGAAATGAGAACCTGGAGACTGTGGAGGTACACACAGAAGTACGCTGCGAAAACCATGTTCTAGAGGAACGCTAGAGTGCGCCAGGTTTGAGGGGACAGCAGGACGGGGCAGGGAGAGGGCGGGAGCGCCTGGCAGGGACGCGTGGTGCAAGGCAGCACGCACCAACGACGACGTGCTCTCGACAGGTCGATGTATTGGTCACTCATACGCGAGATCTGCCCCACCCTTCTTACGTGCAAGAATGGGAACCAATGGAACGAACGAGATCTACCAAACTTTTTTTTTTAATAAAGCCCCCACCTGCAACCAAATCGTTAAAAACGCAATTTTTATTGCTCTAAAAAATTAAAAACAAATTTTTAGTGCGGAAACGCCAAACTCGTCTACCAAACTCAAAGACTTACTTCATAGCAAATTGTTGTTATAGGTTTAAATCATTGAATTATAAGAAGTTAGGGCAAAAACATTGAACTGAGGAATGATAATCACATGAGTGTGCAGGTAAGAACAGGTACTATCGGCGTACCTTTCGGGTGGAACTCAGGAATCCTACCTAGCCTCGGGAGAACACTGGGTCACCAAGATTGATGAAAGATCGCTCATTATTGTAGCAATTATCATTAATCAGATCATCATCACTCATCCCTGTGGGGTTGATGAGTATCTTCCTAATTATTACTATGAAAATTACATTTTTTTCTGAGCGGGATAATGTAAGTACGGCAAGTTACGTTAATTCAGTTCACCACGCTGGTGTAGTTTAGTTATAGAGTGAGAAACGGTACTCCCTATGTGCTATATATGACTTATTTGTGTACTATTTATAAATGTCATAATGAACTATAATTTTCATTTAAGCATTTTATACGAAATAATAATCGTGACACCTGGAACACAAAATACGTTTCCTTAATAGGCTCAAAGTCTTTTCTCCAGGGCCATTAAGGAATTGTTCATAACGTTTCAACAACGGATATTCTTTGAAGCTTTCGATATACATTAACTGCTATATTACAGTTATCGATACTTTTCTACGTGGTTAGAAAAACATATTTTCTCGAAGAAAACAACTCCATTCGTCTTTCTGCCACAGCAAAGGCGTTGAGGTCTAGCTAGGGCTGTGGAAATTGCACAAACCCTCTCCAAAATAAGTGTTCTATCGAACTATAACTCATTTGGGAAAATTTATAGAGAGGTTGGTGCTATCGGCGGTGCCCAGACAGACGAAGGGATCCGTTATTACGGAAATTTTATTTGGACTTTCCGGAATTTGAACTTATTTGTTCAAATTTATTCGTATCTTTTCTGAACGTGAATCGTTCGTAGTTTGAAAGTTTCACATGAAAATGAACACACTCGCAACATCCGTTGAAAGCTTGTAAAATAAAGCTGGCGAAATATGTATAAAAAAAGTACCCGCGGAAACCGACTTGCTTATGAAAACCAACATTTTTATCCTTATCCTTGCTGCATGTTCTCCCTGCAGACCTAGCGAGAGGATACCCTGAACGCAGCAACGTTTTAAGCCGCGTAGCTTTCCCGCTAGACGACGGTCGATTTTCCCGCTAGACGAAGCGAGGTTTGCCGCTAGACGCGCAATTTAGAGGAGCCATCGCTCGGATGACAACATCAGATTAGCGGCCCGGACTCATTACGGATAAATAGAAGCAAGGCAGGAAATAGTCCGCTGTCTCTTATCTCAGCCAGCGAGCGCCCCACAAAAATGTCTGGCCGGGAACGCGAGGGACTTTAACCAAATGAACACCCTCGTGTCACGCCTTCGAATTACCTTGCGCTACAAAATGAAATTGCCACGTGGAAGCCCAACGAGGCCGTGAAAAGAAGTTAAATCGGCCGAACGTAATTTTTGCTCGGCGGCAAACAAGCGAGACAAAATGGCTTGATTATGAGAAGGCATCTATTTCTGGTCCTCAATTCGTGATGTGTTCATCTAATTGTTTCACATTGTGCAGCTACACCACTGGGATACACCTTCGCAGTTCTTCTTTCTAAAGCGAGGTGTCACAGTGAGGAGAAGAATGGGGATGGCCTTTTTTGATTCATCAAGGGCTTTGTTGCAAGCTCCACGTCTCATTGAAATACGCTTGATGACTCAAAACTTTGTTATCATTCTATTCGCCATGAGCCCACGAGTCAAGGTCATTTTCTCACAGTGGGTACACAACTTCCAATGTGTTTTCGCACGTTGAGTGCTTGTCAGAGCACAGTAATTAAGAAGACATTCAACGCGTCACAGCACGCAGAGCATAGGCATTGGGAAATACTAATAAGCGCTAGTCACCAGAATTTTTCGAACAGACGCATTTCAGTGGTCGGGAATAAAGTGCATTTATTTAACTAAACGATCGCACGCCGCCCCTCAAGGTGGACGCTAACCGTGCGGCGGGTAATTGCAATGCAAATTTCGGCCTTTGATGACGCCGGCTCTAATATTAGTTAAGGATTAGCCGGACGGTTATCCAGCTTTTCTCCTGGCCCGGAAACGACCAAAATTTCCTCGATACCAGTCTCGCGTTATTTCAGAACCATTGCTTCCCGTCGGTGCGCAATAGTGACGAAAGCGAGAAAACTGTCCAGTAAGAATGATGAATATTGAAACGCGATTTTCTTTCCCCAGTTACTGTGAAGTTACAGGCACTCATTGGACGTAGGAACGCTCAGAGAAAATAAATTGAACGTAAGGACCCTTAGAGAAAATAAACGTTTGTAAAAATAAATAAATAGATAAATGCACATATGCGCACGCAACACAGTACACAATACTTAAAAAGAAATATTTTCTGCATAAAAAATACTGCAGACCCTGAGAGAAGAAATTGAAACCGCGTACCACTGGTGGTTTTGATTACTGTCGCTTGTATAAAAGGCAAATCTTAGACACGAAATAAAACGCAAAAAATAGGAATACGAGAACTTATACTCACGCAGTCGTTACACTTGGCGAAGCGTGTAAATATTGAAGCTCCAAGCCTTACCTGGAAATAAAAGAACAAAATATTAAATAATTTTTCAGAATAGAGGAGCAAATGATAGCTTACATGAACTGCATTTATTTTGAGGTACAAAGCATCGACTATTCAGGTTAACGTTGTACAGAGGGAGGGGCGTGCTATGGTAGGCTGCTGGTGAGAATAAACACACAAAGGAAAACCTGTTGGACAGAACAACTCGAATTTGTATTCCTGTTTTTCATGCGAAACTGATATTAAATCAGAGTTATATGACATGCATTCTCCAGTACTTTAGGCGTCACGCGAACATTATTTCCCGTTAGCTGGTATCCACATTCTGCAAAGGTAGAGATAGTGTAAGACGTGTTTGCAAGATCGCAAGGCCACACAGCTCTCTCACTGCTGCCATATCGTTGTGTTAGAACTAAAATCCCAGACCCTGCTTTTCGACGACCTTGTGTCCATGAAAATATCGCTAAGCATTCACGAGGAACCGAACTTGCTGGTGATACCTCGAGGTTTCTGTCACCAGGTCGATGGCTCAGCTGCAAATATGGTAAGTGAATGATCGCCTGTTACACAATAACACTGCTATCATCATTATTTACTTAATAATTTATTAAGTTACATATTTATTTGAACATAATGTTAATTTAATTTTCTTATTGACACAAACTGACACATTCACTTCGGAAAGGAAAATTCACGAGAAAGTTGTGGGAGAGAGTAAATACGCCCGTAATACGACAGGCGAAGAAGAGGAAACAAGGGCACTGATATAATGTAGCAGATGGCATTCTAATTTCTAAGAATTATTTTACTGCTCTTCGTCCATTTCATAGAATAGCTAAGTTCAAGTTTCTAATGTATACTGATATTTGGATGAAACGCTGATAGCTCTGAGGGCCGACAATCCATTGTCGGCCTTCCATTGTCAACCTTCCATTGTCAGTATATCCATTGTCGTTTGATAAGGTATTTTTGTGCAGTTTATCCTTTAGTTCTTCGATCAAAGAAAGATTGCTTTTCGCAACTTGATTTAACGAGTTACCAATGATATGATTCCTTTTTTGTTGAGAACATGAAAGCCAACTTAGCCTGAGGCCTACGCTCAAGCATTGATGATGTAGCCAGAATTAGATGGGCTTTCTTGTTTCACGATGAATGCTCTTTTGAAGTGAAGGGTTTATGGTGCCGCAGTGAGCACGGGGATTAGAATGCGCGTTGAATTGACAACGAAGAACTTTTTTAGGTAGCCTGAACCAATGAGCATCATGTGGTCTAATGACACACGAATCATTTGGCTTTTGAATTGGACAAGGTAGATCACCCTGCTTTATGTTAGCGCGAGTGAATATCCACCACTTTAACTATAAACTAAGTAAACTTTACGTTTTTAGGTTTAAGAAAAAAAAACATGGTTAGTTACTCCAATGACTGCGTACTAAAAAGAACTATGTAATTTTTAGAGAAACCATTCGAACACATGTTCACATTTCTTTAGGTAGTTAACAATTGGCTTAACCCGGAGCCCCCGTAATTCTTTCAACTAGAATTTCTAGCATGAAAACAGTCTTAGAAATACGCTGGCATGATCAAAATAACATTTTAAACAGAAATATGATAAATGTTGGGGATCTCATATGAGATCACCCGGATGATACAGTTGCAATAAACCTAGTGTATCTCAAAACGCAATATCTAATGCTGGTATTAAAAACTATTTATTCTATAAGGATAAATAAGGAACTATACATAACCACTTTATTTTTCCAAGCAAAAAAGGCATACAATATCAAAAAAATATACATAAAGCATAAACGATATTTTTATTTTCAAAGGTATTTCAAAGTTATTTTCAAATATTTTGTTAAGTGATCTCATATGAGATCACTGGTAAGTGATGTGTTAATAGAGTCCGCTGAACAGACTTTATCTCACAAAATCTCAGCTTGGTTTCGGCAGCATCTGTAGCCTCAGTTATTGACGACACAGTACATAACTTGGCCCCTGAAGCAGGTCTGTAGGCGCCTTCATTCAGTAGCCGCATCTCTCCCGCTACCGTAGCCTTGTCTGGCCCAGACCGACCTTCAAGAGGTGGTTTTAAGCCTTCAATGGGGCAACCGCGTGGTGCGTGCCTGATTATCTTCTTGTGCTTGCTGCCAGTGCACCCACGCTAAGGATTTTCCTTGCTTCAATGTCAGGGACAACAAGATGAATGGAAGCTTGGCTCCTAAAGTACCGGTAAAATATTTATAAAAATGAAAGAAATGCGTGTAGAAAATTTGGACATGTTTGGACTGCATCGGACGCTGAGGAGACAAAAAATGAGTATTGATTAGAATTATTTATGAACTTAAGAGTATTTTAACAGAGATTTAAGAATAATAGTGGATTGTTAATTAAAACGAGCCGAGGTTGAACATTCCGATGTTTTAATGCAGAAATTTTGTCATGGCTACGCAACACACGAGCTCTTAATATACTAGAATTGAGAACGTTAAAACCTTTGGAAAGAAGAGCGAAAGATATCATCATCGCCCTAAAGAAAAGCCGTAACATACAAACGCTTCAGCAACGGTCGAGAGGCGGGCACCNTACAACGTCCGGTCGAGAACATCACTCCGAGTCTTTATACGCTTTAACTCCTCATTTAAACAGGATGTTTTTTTATATCCTACAGGGATATTAAATGGATCAATCTCTAATTATTTCAGTACATTCTGGTTACAAATCTCATTTAAATTTAAGAATAGGATCGTTCAATTGTGTCCTGTTACTACTAAAACACTTAGGCCTCTCGCCTCCATCAAACAAGCGAGCTACCCTCGATGCTGGTGCGAGGCTCTCCAAGCCCCGACTTTGGTGTGGAAGGTTGTGCACTGAACGCTAGAATTCCCTTGCAAGCGGTAATTATTCTGTCATACAGAAGCGCTGTGCACTCGGCAAGAAGTGACGCGATCTATAATATCACTTGATTCATGTGAAACCTCATCCACGAATTGCTTACGATGTTGATACATACCCGCATATTTACGTTCAAATGATAGACCTGAGTCCCACTTGTCTTTGAGAAGCGAGACATGAGCACGGCTCAACCACCTGCTCATCACCGTCATTTTTGCACCAAAAGTTATATGTTTCTCATTTGACCATTTTACTGTATCAATTCTATTTTCATACCCCAAAATGTTTAGGTTTCCTTTGTTAGCGTTTGTAATGTATTCGCTCTAAATTTTCATCTCGTATGCTGAAAAATTCATTGTACAGACAACGTCGTATCGTTGGAAATTATAGTACCATGTGTACGCTATAGGCAGGATTCCATTCATTAAACATTCCGAAACTTTATGGTTCATTACGGCCTATGTTCATATTTGGCCGAGCATTGATAAGGTTATCAAATCCGCGTACCCGAAAATCTAAAAACGAGACAAGAAGATGCAAAAAATACATAATCTTGAACCACGTCAGCTGTTAGCCTCGACCTCTCCATGATGCTTATCATTATCATCTTAATATATTCAGATTGTTAGAAAAATTTACGAGATAATTAAATATACTACGTTTTCTCATGTTCTGGAAAAATGAGTTGAATCAAGTGAATATTTATTATATTGAATCAAAATAAGTTTTCGTGAGACACAAGTGGAGCCAGCACATCTCAACCAATAGGATTTAAATTAAAGTACACGAGTTCGCTCGAAAATGACGTGAACACCTACTGATAACGCAACATAAAAACGAAAAAACCAACAAGAAACCAACAAGCTCGGACAATTTAATACCTGATATTTTTACGTAGGGATACGAAAGCCTGGAATATTTTCACTTCACAGGGTAAGATGTGATAAAAGCTTAGGGTCTTTCAGATGAAAATTTCAATCGATCTCACGAACACAATTTCTATAGGAAGTACAATGTTTTTTTTTAAGATTTCAGATTCATAAGTTGAGTCGCATACTGAGTGCACAGCACAAGTGGACATAAAATATCGCGGTACATCCTTTTCTCGCTCAGAAATAAAAGCTTGTTATGACATACTTTCGTCGATCATGATCAATTTTCGTTCGGAAATCCGACTAGAATAGAATAAAAAAAGGACAACAGAAACGGGCCAAATTTCCTGTTTTCAGGTTTCTACCCAAGAGTTATGCCGTCACGCACTAATCACACACAGGAACTTATAACATGAAACCGAAAGGGAATGACTGGGTCCTGCACCATGTAAGCTACATCACAATCCTACACACGTGACTAAAAACAACAGAGTAGTTTTACATTGGAATATTCATTAGTTGAACTTCATATTCAAGGGGTAATTGAAATTAATGGAAGGACTGAAAGGAAAATTTTCCATTTATAAGCATTTTTGTGCTCTTCAAGTGTTTTTCGGAGAAATTACTACGTCGTAGTTCATAAATCCCTATACTGCCTCAAAGAAGCTTTCCCAGCTCGGAGAGTTAACTTGTATTCATGGAAAACCTGATCAACTGCTGCGCTTGTTTAATTTGGATTATAAAACGAAGCGTGGTCTTGCTTTCTTGAGGTGAATCATAAAATAGAGTCGCGCCCGCGCCCTGCAGACTCAAAGCCTGCATTGTGCCGGGAGTGACTTGAGAAAACACGGTGGTGGGCCCCAGCTGTCTCGAGTGCGGTGTTAACAATGAGGCACATCGGGAGAATGCCTTCGTTGTGGGCACGTGCTCTCACAGAACCTCACGAACATCCCCTTCCGTGGAAGAGTCGCTCCTTTGTGTCCAAATTTTCTGAATTGTTTGTCCAGACAAGTGCATTCCCAGAAAAACGGCTCGAGTACACTGCAAGCTTGATCTTAAGAAGCAGCGTATTGACGAGAGAGGCTTAGGGTATTTAAGGCTTTTATGATCCTTAAAAATGTGAGTATGTGGAGCTTGACTCGCAGACACCGAGGAGATTTTGATTCTCATTTACGAGCACTTTACAGGCGCAAAAGATTCATCTTTAACAGAAACAATACATTATCCGATAACCCATAAATCACAAGCCATTAAGAGGTACACATCACACACAGACACACGCTAACAGACACACACTAACAGACATACGCTAACAGACAAACGCTAACAGACACACGCTAACAGACACACGCTAACAGACACACGCTAACAGACATACGCTAACAGACATACGCTAACAGACATACGCTAACAGACACTCACTCACACTGCTCAGACATACCACAACTTCAGGTACACCTCACAACTATGCTCTGACAATTCCCCTTATTCAAATGTTCATTTGAATCGATTCATGTGCCAAAAAGGTGAATTCAATGGCCTACAGCGCTACGAGAGTAGTACATCGAACTGTCAAATGAGGGACATCGCTCAAACTAAGCACACGACCTGGAATTAAAATGCAAATCCCAGCAAATCATTCATTTCGAAGAACAGAAGAATCAGATGAACGAAACGCTCGGCATCACCTGGCTTTGACGTCGTTTCCTCCGCCAAAAAACGTTGCTAGGCCACTAAAATGAGCAAAAATGGATGAGGTAAAAATGGAAAACATGGAGATCCACCACACCGCGCTTGCTAAATTCGGTTTCACGCTCAATTTGTTCCGACAGAGCCAGCCAGGATCAGTGCTCGTGAGATGTGTGTTCCCGTACGCGTAGGATGAAGAGAATTCCTTTAGTTACTTCCTCCATGTGTTCTGAAAATTTTTACTCTAGAGTAAATTTTGGTGCAAGACGATTTTGGCTGACGACAACTTACTTAAAATCATGCAACTACTACCCTGGAATTATAGTCTTACATCATAAAGACTGATTTGGCTTCAGGGAACTTTTTCAAACAATATGGCTGCAACCGGAAAGTGCGTTCTAGGAGCACAATGACAACTTTCGCTCAAGATAATTTGGCAGGAAATCTGTAACTCTGTATAGGTAAGTCTGAGCACATATTGTTACATGGTACCACGCGCGGCGATTGGTACTTTAATTTTGTTGGCAGCAAGTCTTTGGCAGGAGTAAATCTTCGGCAGCAGTAAGTCTTTGGCAGCAGTAAGTCTTTGGCAGCAGTAAGTCTTTGACAGCAGTAAGTCTCTGAGAGCAGTAAGTCTCTGAGAGCAGTAAGTCATTTGATAGCAGTAAGAATTTGATAGCAGTAAGAATTTGATAGCAGTAAGAATTTGATAGCAGTAAGAATTTGATAGCAGTAAGAGTTTGATAGCAGTAAGAGTTAGAGAGCAGTGAGCATTTGATAGCAGTAAAAATTTGATAGCAGTAAGAATTTGATAGCAGTAAGAATTTGATTGCAGTACGAATTTGATAGCAGTAAGAATTTGATAGCAGTAAGAATTTGAGAGCAGTTAGAATTTGAGAGCAGTAAGAATTTGAGAGAAGTAAGAATTTGATAGTAGCTAATATTTAACGGCAATAATTCTAGTGAAGTTGCAGACTTTTTATCGACAGTGACACAAAATTTGGCAGAGACAAAGTTTTGCATTCGCTAGCGGCGCAGATTTTGGCTCATTAACTCAGGAAGGATGCTCGCAAGTCAGTGGCTTTAATAGCCAAAAATCGATAGACGGTAACGACTAGGCCTCGCCTCATTAGCGGCTGAAGCCTTTCAGGTCTGCCGGCCAGACACTTCAGCTGGAAAAACGACTTAACTGATTAACCTTTACGGTCGAAATTAACTTTTTCAATGGAACCCCGCAGCGTAGTTAGCAGGGCACAGCATGGGCCAACATGGCGACGATTGGGACACGTTATTTTACAGTGGCCTCACGCCTGAGCCTCACTTTACTTTTTCCTATTTTCACACTCTCTTTGCCATCTCTCATCTTTTTTTCCTCTTCTTTCCTTCTTTCTTAGCTTGCTGTTTCTATGGGCAGGGGATCCCTTCTGGAAACACCCTTGTGCATTGATTCCCCGTTTTCTGAAATCCAAACTAAGTGGTTTCCTCTTTTTCGGTGCGAGAAAGTGCGAGTCACTGAAGCCCTGCGATCTACTCCTATGCTCCCACCACTGTTACTTGACTCACATACTGAGACACGAGTGTGCGTTGTGGGTGTCGGAAAGGGAACCTGAGGAGGGAACCTGCAGAAGGACTAATCACTCTCGAAGAGCCGTTGCCTTCCACCGCGGATGACTTTACCAAGTAATCGAACTGTGATCCAGTGAAAAGCACCGCAGTTTCCGTCTGCAGGATCCCCCCAAAACAACGATAGCTCCACGTAGCGCATGGGGGGGTTTGATGGGCGAATGCTTCTCGTTTGTGCAGCGCAAATTAACCGCGGTGTTCGTGTGTGTGCTCCTTGCGTACAGTGCAGGCATCACGGTGCAGGCATCACGGTGCAGGCATCACGGTGCAGGCATCACAGTGCAGGCATCACGGTGCAAGTCAAGCTAATCCCACAATGTCGATCGCACCAACGGGTGCAATACAAGAGCAATAACTTCAAATTTAAAAGTTTGAACAAAACAAACTTCTGCACGTTGCTCAGACACGCAAACACTTATAAATGCAGACTATTTGGTGGTTGGGCTCAGCGGAGACTTTCCCATTAAACTGCTGAATAGATACACACGTTTCTTCGGCGTTCAAAGTACTAGGTTCTTTTATTGTGAAAATGAAGTTGTAATCTTTTGAATACCGTGTGACTCAATTACCACACACTCCACCAATTAAACCTCACTCCTCCAATTAATCCCAGTCCTCCAATTAATCCCAGTCCTCCAATTAATCCCAGTCCTCCAAATAATCCCAGTCCTCCAATTA